>VDFB02017141.1:0-74746 GCA_007258455.2 Sequoia sempervirens
ATAAGTGTTGGTGTAAATAGTGACTTTACGAAACTAGTTAACTTTTGTCATATCTCGAGAGAGTCCTATTCACATTGCTTAAGTCTCCACTTTTGGCATATGTGAGTTAACAAGTGTTCCATCATTAAAGGGTTAGTCAATCATTGTGTTCAATTTGCGTACCTTCACCACCTTACCTATATAAGCAAGGTTACTTTGTACATTCAAATCATCTTTTGTATCAATTCTTTGATAATAGAAATTAGACTTATTTGTATGCATGTATTTTTTGAAATTTTTTGTTTTTGCTTTATGATCTTAAAAATCATAACATAATAGCAGGGCCTTGCTTGTAAAACCCTTCCCAAAAGATTGCATCTAGCCTAATCAAGAGTTCTTTACAGAACTAGTTAGATTTCATTTGTCTGTTCAAAAATATCTGTGAGATTTTTTGAATATAATTGCATCAAATTTGATTTTCTGTGTGTATTCAGGTATTTGTTTGAGTTGTAGGCCTCTTCGTATCCACATGCTTTGTGTCCGTCACACTGGCGTAAAAATCTGAGTAAGCCTATCTAGCATGATTCAAAGATTACGAGAGTAATGTGTTTGAAGCTGGTCGGTCTTTGAGGTGGTTGAATAGTGTTGGTAGAAACGATCCACATTAATACACCTATGTTGAATAAGTGCACCATTCTCTACACCATCGACTTGCTCAAATCTTTTTAAAGGTTTGAGTGAAGAGGTGTTAGAAAATTCCTGCACATGGTTGCAACCTTTGGGTTGAACATCTTGGTCGACGACCAAGGCATCCTCTCACTTCGAGTGCCTCTCACATGTACAGCCTTCTAGCATCTTTGCACATCGATCATAGAAGGAGGCGACAATTTTAAGTTTCAAGTGCCCACGGTCTCTTTTGGCATGAACATTTTTAGTTGTTTCCCAAGCATGCTATATCATGCATTCCAACACATTTGTTGCAAGAAACAATAAATCTATCAACCTATTATTATCCCCCAAATTTCCTTTGTAGGTTATTCCTTTGTGATACCTCACAGGTGGCTTCCTTAGAGGCATCAACATCCACAAATCCATCAAATACCTGGTCAACAGTGAGCTGCCCATCCATGAGGAGTCTTCAAAATATTCTCAATGCGGCTTTCCTTCCAACAGACCTAACCACCAGGTCAATACCATGCAGGCAACAACTTAAGTCGCGACCCCCTTATCAGCACTCATGAGGATTCTTTGTGTTCCTGGTGTTGGCAGGCTATTTGGAAATGGCTCCAGAGGCGCTTATTGATGTAGTTCGCCGAAATGTAATGGGTCTCCAGGTGGGTTACTCCAAGTGAGTGTAAGTAACGTTTCTAGTGGGAGATGGAGATCATGTGAAGGGCATGGTTGGACTGGTGAAGGGCCTCCGCAAGGTTAATAGTGTGTATCCTCTGATTGTGGCAATTTTTCTTGATGTTCCAGAATGACACAAGGATTTTCAATAGCCAAAGTTGTATTGTTCATGAAATCTAGCCCATTTATCCTCCAAGAGTTTTATATAAAAACTCCCACACGATAGCCAAATTTCCATTTGGGCGACATTCCACAATAAGACTCCTAATCGTGTTCTACAAAGTTTGATATTTATTATTATTTGCAACATTTGTCATCATCATTTGTCCAGTGGTTCTTTTAACGTGGGTTTGCTAATCATAGTTATTAGATTTATTAAAATGTAATTTTGATGGATAAATAGTTTTCGAACCATAGTGGTTTTTGTTAATTATAAAAGTAACTGCTATTTGACTACAAATGTTTGTAGAGGGGGACTTTTTCAATTTACCATAACTTTTAAATCATAAATTAAATTTTCAATTGTGAATAGTTGACGGAAAGATATTTCCATTATAGAGACTTTAGGGTTTAAACAAATAAAAAATTGTGTTGTTTGAACACATATTTTGTCTCCTCTTTTAAAAGGAAAACTTTAAGTTTCTAAGCAAACATTAAGCAAATAGGATTATTGTAACTTTTGTTTAGCTACTCAAATCAAGTACTTCTTTTGTGAAAGTGAATATCACTTTTGCATTTCATTGGAAATGATACCACACTCAATTATAAAGTGTCATTATTCGTTCCATTGAAATTTTTATATGCACTAAAATATATTAAGTGCTAATTTAGAGGGGTCAAATATTGAATCAAGGGGGACTTGACTTGAGTTGTGCATTTGAGGACTTCCATGAGTTGTGTTGTGAGAACTTCCAACATTCTCTTAAGTCATTTGAGTCAACAGTAATCATTTAGGAAAGGTGTTTTGAGTTGCGTTGTTGAGCACTTCCATGAGTTGTATCATTGAGCACTTCCATATTCTTTTGATCATTTTCTTCTTACCAAAAACATCATAAGGTGTCACTTAGACTTCTTGTGTGACACCATCATTTGGAGATGAAAAAGTAGTCTATTGACATGCATGTTGCAATCTTATCACCTGCTACTATATCCAAATTTAGTGTTGGTTCCTTGAGAACTTCTAGTAATTCTAGGCACCAAGATATCATCTTCCACATTGCATATTTGGAAGACACCATTGAGGATATTAGTATTTTTTTTATAGTTCTTGCTACATCAGATTTCAGAGACACTTCATAGAGATCATCCAAATATTATTTATAGAAATACTTCACATCACTTGTTTGGTACCTATTCTACATCAATCTCTATGGAGCATTTAAGAAGAATTCAAAGAATTCATCATCATCTTATGGGAGGGCTACATAATATCTCTTTATTGTATCATTTCTCTTTTAGAGAAGGGTTTCATTTTTCAGAATATTTTTCTCCTTTACTTCACTTTATGAGAAATTTGTACATGAGTATGTAACATGTGGCCTAGTATATGGGACTCATCATCATGCACACATTACTCCCTAAGTTATGCTTTATGGGGTATTGGTGTAAATAATGACTTTTTCAAACTAGTTAGCTTTTGGCATACCTAGATAAAATCTATTCACATTGCTTATGTTTTCACTTAGGGACTTCTATAGTTTTGTCTCACCTCATGTGGTTGAGACATGTGTCTTCACTTGTGAGACACCTCTTGCATGCACATTTACAACTCACTAGAATACTTGTCATATGAGTTAACAAGTGTTCCATCATTGAAGGGTTAGTTAGTCATTGTGATTGAATTGCCTACCTTCACAACCTTTCCTATATAAGAAGGGCCACTTTATACATTTGAATAATCTCTTGTATCAATTCTTTTATAATAACAATTAGGCTTATTTGTGTGCATGTATTTTTCTGAAGTTTCTTGTTTTTTCTTTATGATCTTAGAAATCATAACAATAAGGATATACATTTTAATGCATTAAATAATTTCTTAAAGGATTGTTTCAAGGATAAAGAAAAACTAATTGTGGAAGTAGGATATGGGCCTCATTCCTATATTTATCCATAAATAATTTTAATTCATTATTTGCTAAATATTGTTAATGTAAATATTTTCTTTATGTTCATTAAAGGATATGCTATCTATAATATATAAAAGCATCCTATCATAAACATTAATCTAGGAGATTTTTAATACTGGTTATACTTTTCAAACCCTACCATACAACACAATAACATTATGCCAATCAATTATTGGAGGAAATTGATATAAAGGAGGCATAATTATAATATTGGAATAGACATAAATTTTATTTACCTTAAAATGGTAGCATTGCAAACTACTAAATTAATATTCTTAGGGGTTATATTAAGGATGCCATAGTTCTAATGTGGAATTGGTTTGTCCTAATAATTTGACCCATCTAAAAACATCCTAGTAAAATATAGTCTTTTATATCCTACCCCTATTACTAAAGGGAGATTAATTTGACTAGATTTTATCTCTAGTAATTTAAATAATGAAAATAAAAAATCCTAAAATAATTTAATTGTGTACAAGTGTTGGGATTTATTCAAATATACAATAAATTTATGCTAACATAAAAAATTACAAAATAGAACAAAGTAATTGTGAACCTAGCTTTGATGGTTATAGTTTAGAATCTAAATGACTACTATAGAAATATAATATGAAATAGAGATAAATAGTGTTGCTACAAATAGGAATTGATAATATATATGAGATCACACTTATAATACTTTAGTGTAATGATTCTATTTTCTATACAATTGGTATTAATAGAAAAAGTATCCCTTTTTCCTACATTTGGGAATAAATAACAATAAAAGAACCTAAGGTTGCCATGATTTAGTGTTGCAATGTGTTTTACACATTCACACTGAGTCTAGGGACCTTTTTAATAAAATAGACTTAATTTGTGCCTTATCTAGGGTGTTGTAAAGTGTTTTATTATAGTTTCACATTAATCTAGGATTTCATTAATTAATTTTGGTTAGTTGAGCTTAATTGGCCCCTTTAATTCAAATCTAAGCCTTGTTAATTACATTTTTTTAAGGATCTATCTCGGCACCCATTAATGATATTGCATAACATTTACATTGGAAAAGTTGGAGTCCTAGAAAACTATGCTAGGAACCATTTTCCACTACTAGCGAATGGGTCCTCCTAACATAGAACACCTCTTTCTTGGCATATTTGAGGTGTATTTTTGATGTTATTTCATCGCCCCGAAGCTTGGTCCTAGGAAATTGCGTTAGGACCCATTGGTAATTATTTTAGAACCAAACTTGATCTCACTAGATGCTTATGAATTTGCTAAAATTCAATGATAAGAAAAGGAAAGGATTGGCGAAAAAACAAGGATTACTAGGCCCTTACTTCTACTCTTTAGCCTCTATGAAACCTAGGATGGTGATCCTGATAATGTTCAAATAATATTTGCTTGTCATTTTATCCTAAACATTAGAACAAACAAATGCATTCCTATCAGATGCTAATAGATAAAATCCCTCAAGGATCTGGCTGACCCTTAACTGAATTTCTACCTAAAGTGAGGAATAAGTGACATTTCGTAATGGTACATTGTAATTAGAATGTTTAAATGATTTTCATTCTCCTTTTGTTCTCCTAGTCTAGTGCAAGGCTGACTCATTTACATTCAAGATGACCAGACAAATAGACTAGTGCTTATCTTTGGGTATCAAAGTCATAATTGTAATAATTTGTAATACACTAGCAATTAGACACAATACTTATAGACTATTTGCATATTGCATTACAATATTCAACTCATTGAGTTGAAAGCATAACTACTTAGCAATCTTAAAATATTCCCTCACAAACCTATGAAGTTCTTATTTAAGAATTTAATCGATTCCTTGAATCAAAGCAGAAATAAAATCACTCATTCAACCAAAGTGATTGAAGATAAAAACAAAGATCCTTAATCATTTCATTTATAATTTCAAAGACATAATACATAGGAGAGAATGTGCTTTCGAACTTGCATTTTCATTCATGTGTTGCTGCTACTATAAAACTAATTAATTTCATTACATACTAGCTGATACCCTAGAATTCATACTAATCTATTCATCTATGTATGAATTTGTAAAATGCTCTTACATGAGCTCAGTTTTTCAATCTAGACCACCTGAGACCCAAAATTTGAACCCTCATAACTGGCCCTAAAATCCCATTAATTAAAATATGGGAGCAACAAGCTTCAGGCGAAATTACCATTTTAGTAACATTTATATTTGAAACTTAATTTCATTTCAATTTTAGAGATTCCCCAAATAGTTATATTTGCACCTCCATTAGTGGGGGGAAAACACAAAAAGACAAAAACCCATATCATTTGTTGAAGAATATTAGCTAGCCTTCCAAAGGGCACATTTTTTGATGTAGCAAAACCAAAATCCATCATCCACATCGAACCAAGAAATTCTCCATGTTAGCACCCAATAAAAAACTTATATGCTCACTTGAGAAGACAAACCCACTGTTGTAGTATTGGTGTCATAAAAATAAAAATAGAACTAGGGTGCTACTCTAATTCTTCAAAATTAGAGTAGGCACATCCCCATCGTGTTCTTGTTGAAAATAGAGAAGAACCTATCTCTTCATCATTAGAATACTCCTGACATACCAGTGTGAAAAGGTAATCGCCGTACTCTAGGTGAGTATCTGCTTCATTGCTCAAAGGACCAACCAAATCCTCCATGGAAAAGTTGTGCCTCCCCATATAATAATCATAAGCCTTGAGGTACTTATTCTTCCTCTACCCATAAGACAACCAATTTCTCACCAGACTCACCCTAGTTATGAAAAACAACGCTACCCTCAGGTTGTAAGTGCTCTAGAAACCACCTTCCATAGACTTCTTATGGCTCTCCTCTTCTCTTTTGGCTTTACAGAAGCTCTTGGTGTTCCTTGTTCAATTTTAGGTGGATCATCCTGAGCTTCAAGCATACTAATCCTCCTAGACCTCTTGAATGATTAGAAAAATTCACTACGCTTTCCTATTCTCTTAAAGAACAAAACTCAACAAGGAGACCCTTAATTGCAGGAAGACTTTTTCACTGGTTTATTCTTAAATTTATTTTGTAGGAAAAACACTCAAACCCACACAATTCTTATCAACCCAGATATAAATTGTAGATAATAATACCCTCACCACCCTAGGAATTTAGAGCTCACAAGCTAACTCATACATAATTGAAACAAAGCAGGTATGAACACCTACTTACCCAGGAAAACTATCTCAATATCTCTGCAACTTCTTTCCAAAGATACTTTACACCATCTTCTCAGACACAAGAATGATATCTCATCTTCTGATGATTGCAATTGTGAAGAAAATGGCTATCAACTCTCATTATATCAAATAATTGGAACGTGTTGACCATTAATGCTCAAAGAAGGAATGCACGAGTAAGCTGACAGGAAACTACTTAATTTTGAATCTCCATTGTTGATCACATGATGAGATAGATTGACATCAAAGTAATTAATTTTGAAAAATGCCAACTGCATGCATTTCGTCACCTTTATCCAATTAGAAAAACCCATGTGCATAAACATCCACTCTATTTGCACACTGAATCATCCATTTAGCATTAAAGAAAGCCTGTCATGTCAAATTTTCTCGCTTTCCCATGAGAATTAACTCACATGAAGCCTTTATCGATAGGACGACGAGAAGTGGCCAAGATTTGATCTCAAACCATTAATGTGTGCTTGCCTTAACACAAACCACCTATATGTGTGTACAACCTTCTGATAGAATTGGCGGTTGAGATAAAAACTAATTCATTATATTGTAAACACATACCAAATAAATCATTTTAATAGCACACACTTCATCTCATATACTTTATGATGAAAATTTTCTTTAATATTTTCCCTTTGGAATGTTAAAGTTTTTCCCTTCAGACTACTCGACATGGTAGTTGCCTCACTAAGAAATAAGAGGCATGAATGGGTCTCGCATGGGATGGTGAGGAGTAGTCCAGATTGACCCACGTCACCTACCATCAACCATCAATTTTTGCTCGATAAAATGCTCCCTGCATTCAAAACTTGGTGGGTCCATCCATGAAGGGACATATGTCTATAGCCCACTAGCCCATGCCATTATTTCAAGGCTAAATAAAACTAGACGAGGTGGCAGGGAGTAGCCTTTATGAATCCACATCATCAAACAACCACTGTTGATCTTACCAATTCATCACCCATTGTCCTTTCAAAAGTGTTGGGACCACAAATGAAGAGGGCATGTGGCACTTTCCTACTAGCCCACTAGAATATTTAAATGAAACATAAAATAGAGAGGGGGCATGGGGAATGGCCAAGATTTTCTTGGGGCGATCATTTGAATGGTCATCATAAAACCATATATCTACACATGCAAAAAGTTAGTTCATAAAAGGGGCAGCCCTAGGCATACAATATATGGGGATATAATGATTATGGCCGAAACTTAGGAAACCATGGAAAATATTAAACTCGATCCCAGGCCCTGAGTTTTTTTTTTAAGAACATCAACTGATATTAATATAAGGCAATATTTTTATTGTGACGGGAAATAGTTGGGATCATTAGGACTTTGGTGATGGTAATAGAATGGACTTGATGTCATAAGTCACAACTTAACTAACTGTTAACCAGTAGTAAGGGGTCAAAAATGGATTATAACACTGACAAGGACGTAGACTTAAGGGTTATTTAGGAAGGGTTCAAATAATTTAACCCTAAGGAACAGAAAATAGACTAAACCCTAAGCCCAAAGACATGAAACAAGCTATATTTTATAGAATTTAGAAATAGAACACAAAGCATTTTAGGGGTTCCATTAGTGGCTCAGGTGTTGGGGACATCTCTTCCTCTAGAATCAAGTGAGATCCTAGAATCTTGGGTTGAAGTAGACCAAGCACTTAGAACCAAAATGAGGACTTCCCCGAACAAGCCGAGAAAACTAGGCCAAAGCAAGTCAACATATATACAATATTTACATGACTGTACAATGTGCTGCCTACTTCAAATTTTTTTCAGAAGCATTTTCTGATGTACAAGCCTTTAGCCTGCATCCTACAATAAATCAGGCTTCAACTTCAATTGGTAGCCCCAAGGCCCCAAAAACTTAAAACCATTCTTTACCTCTTTCAAAAACTTTATTTTATGTTGTTTAAACTAGAACAAGGTTGAAAACATTGCCATGAATCTCTCACCAGCTAATCCTATTGTGGTCATTATAATTATCCATAATTTACATATGCCTGAACTTGCCATTGTCATTATTGACTTTTCCCAACTGAAAACCATATTCATACATCAAGTAAAATCCATGACCCATATGATATTTAACCTCATTCAATTCAAAATCATACTTCACCAAATAGTCATCCAACTAGACTAGAAATTAAAAACATTCATAGTCCACTTGATCATTAAAATCATAGAAGTTAACATCGAATTCAGTTTGCATATCAAACTAAAAACCTTCATAAACACTTTGTTCAAGATTTCCACCCAAAATCACACATCCTGATCCCTTGGAATCACATTGCAATTCTTCCTCTAATAATTCAAGATTAATAGAAGGCTCATATAAAACCTTGGAATCATCCTATGGTTTTTGTTTAATGCCAAATAAACATTCATCTTATGTGGTGAACAAGAAACATTCATATACATGCATATTGTCCAATTGGTATTCACATTCATTAGAGTAGTGTGAACTAGTCATACTGTCACATGCTCAACTACCTTGGAAAATGGATTCATCAAAACCCATAGAATCTTTACTCTTGTTTGGATTAGGGTCATTACCACAAACCCCATTATTGATAACATACCATGCATCAAAGAATACCTCCCTTTTAGGCTCAGTAACATACTTTGATTCATCTTTCAAATCATCATTTAAGTTAAAGAAAAATGTTTCAAAGGATGGATCAAATAAATCTAAGTCAATAGGGTCAACAATAAGAAACTCATGTGCCTCACCCATTGATTAGTGTACTACCTCAAATGTGAAAGGTTCATTATAATTTGATTATTCTTCACCATCCATTGAACAATCTTCTTCATCCCTTTCCTCCTCAACACATTCGTTGTCAAACACTTGATCATGTCCATTTTTTCTATAAAACTAGCATATTCCATCTTTGCTTTGTATAGACAATCAGGAACAACTCTAGGACATGGTTCTGCTAGTTAACCCCACAATGCTCATCATTCTTAAGACTGTGATCAGGCTCAGGATCCTGAACACATACATTCGTGTATTCAAGCTCATCATCATTCACAAAACTAGCATGCTCTATTTTTTACATGACTAGATTGCACTCCAAGTATCCATCACATGGAATTTGTTCATTCACTTGTATAGGAAAAACTTCATGAGCATTAATATTATTGGATTCCTAGTGCAAAGAAAATGCTTGCAGATCATCTTTGTAAAAATATTCAAACTCCTTAGAAAAATAATCAGAACCTCATCCTCTCTTTCCTTATGATCATTATCACAAGGGGATTCATTACCATATGCACTAAGATCATAGTGTTCAAAATGAAAGCTCAAACTCTCATTCTTAGTACCTTGGCCATTGATTTGTGATGAGGCATCAACAATACTTGCAAATGCATCTTCTTCCTTGTCACTAGTGTATTGATTTACATAAAGGCTGCTTATGGATTGGTTATAATCACTATCCTCACTCATAGCACAAGATAAATGTCTATTCTCTACTATACCCTTTTCACTTGTTTGGGTTTTTTTTCCAAATTTTCTCAATAGGGAAACCACTATTGACACTTTGAGACATCATATTTTGTGCATAATCATACTTAGCTTCTTCAACAATTCTTATCTAGTCTAGCATCTGATCAAAACCTTGAGGTTTCAATTCTTGTGGCAAGGTACTCAACTTTGACTCAAAAATCTCATAAAACAAGTCAATGCATACTAAATCTTCAGGTCTAAAATTCTTGGGGATTTCCAACAAGGCATCCAAAAACCTTGCAAACAAATCATATGGTGATTCTCCCTTATGTATTTTCATTTTAAGCAATTCCTGAACAAAAGACATTTGATCAGTAATTCTTCAAATTCATTGCTGTTCAATTTGGACTTCATCATTAGTTGCATTAGGTAGTGATGGAGAAAATAGAATAGTAGAAGCATCATTATCATGACACTCACTTTTATTATTTGATCCATTTGTATGAGGTTTAGTAAAATAGTTGACACTTGCAGGCATATAACCCTTCATCATTGAATATCTCAAGTTGTTTTCAATGTCCATAGCAATTTGATATACACGATGTAATGTCGCAGGCTCCTTGTCTCTCAACAAATCTCATTTCTTCATCAAATGCACCCAAATAAACAACCAAACACTCTGCATCACTTGATCTCATATTTTCAGGAATATCTCTTATTGTTTTTGCAAATCTAAGGTATAAAGCTGGGACCAAATCCTCTTCATCCTTTTTAATTTCCATGAGCTTTTTCCTTACCAAACTTGGATTAACTCTTTCACCAAACTGTTCTATAAATGGTACCATGAACTTAGTCCATGAAGAAATAGTGCACACTTGCAAACATGAAAACCAATCTCTAGCATCTTCCTTTAGAGATTGAACAAATAGCTTCATGACAACATCTTCATGACTTATCTCATAGTCTCCCATCAAGTCCATACATGCATAAAATTTTTTGTAAGTTGATTCAAAACCCTTCTGTATGAATTTTGGCAAATGTTCCCTAACATTGTTAGGAACAACATTTGGGAAACCTCAAATACCATTAAAATTCAATGGTCCATACATTCCAATAGATAAATTTCTTTGAGAGCATGACATGGGGTGTACATTCTGCATGTTTTCACTTGTCACCCCATAGGGATATACAAGGGAATGATACATTTTCTTGCACACTCTTTACAATCTTCAAACATCAAAACTTTAGTTGATCATTTATTTCCCTATTCTTTTATTTAATAACGATTTTAAAGTACATAATTCAAATACATCTATGCCTTAGAACATTCTAATGGGAATATTTAAAAAAAGGCATACTTCTTCAACATGATACAAATATTTCAAATCATATCTTAGAAGTATGTAAAATTACCACTACCATTCTCTTTATTAGTGTTCAATTCACTTAATAGGGAAGTAAATTTTCTCCAAATCATTTCAATATGGTTTGCACACAAATTTATGCTTCTTGAAAACCAAAAGAGGGGAAATACCTAGATATGTTGCAACTACTGCAAATTATGCTTCTAACTAGGAAACTTGGTAGATCTATAACTATCATCATGATTTCATCAGGTTCTTTACATAGAGTCACAACCTCCTTCTAAAGAGGAATGAACTTAAACAATATGAAGTTTTCTTTCAAAAGTTAATTTCACTTTGAGTCTTCTCCAAGATTAGAGTCACACATGAATCCTTTTTATTTTCTGCAACACAACCCTTTCCATGTTTAAATACTCAATATTTGGACCAGATGTTCATATTTAGTAAATTTATTGACTCTCTCAAGATATTACTAGAGTATTTTGAAATATTCTTTCTAGCTTCCCATTAGGGTACCTCATCATGTGATCTCAGGTTCACCTCATCTTTTCTAAGAAAATTCTCACTCTATTTTACTAGATTCTCTCAAACAATGTGTTGGGACTGTAATTTTTTTTCATACTTTTAATAACCTACATTCATGAACCCCACAAGATCACTACATTTTAAATGCATATAATCCATTTTACATGCCATATTCACCAATGATTCCATCTATTTTGATCTTTGACACACCAAAAATACCTCTGGTCAATCTATTTTGATCTTTGACACACCAAAAATACCTCTGGTCATCATTGAGTAAGAGCTTCTAAACAAACGGTTCATATCAGTGTGACCAAGTACATGTATTTCCAATTCATAAGTCATAGCCTCTCAATTTGAGCATTTCTTGCATATTGGAAAAAGGTCAATAGTGTCACAATGATCAAAAAATTTGGAGGATGCATATTTAGGAAGAAAAGGCCTATCATCCCACTAACAAAAAGGTTATCGACACGAACAATACTATCAAAGTGAAATCCTTGAGTCATCCCGAGCATACATGTCATGCCAATGTACTATTAGCAATAAGAAATTCACATTGTCTCACCGTTAAAACAAATGGAAACATGTTGGGGAGACATGTGCTATCAGAGTGATTTTTTCTTCTCTTTTTGACTTCATATGTTACACCGATGAAAGTAATTTCAGCAAGAGTCTTGACAGTTAATTTGAAGGAAGAAGATAATAAAATAAATACATTGGGTAGACTAATAACATCGGGGTAACATTCAAATCCCTTAGCGATGCTAATTCTCATGCCTATGGTAATATGAATGGATCAAAGTTCATTGGAGTAACACTTGGCGACAACTTTGATATCTAAGTGACTTCACAAATCTCTTTCCGAAGGTGATATGCATTAAAAAATAATGAAAAACCAATTATTTAATATCGGTAGGAAAACTATTTGATCTTTTTGACCATGAAAGATGATCTCTATCTAATGAATATTCAACTTGGTTCAAATACATTGATCGGCCAGATTTTGAATAGGTCTCACTGATATAATCATTCAATCTCATAGTGAGAAATTCAAAAAACTTGTTACACTCATGTTCAAAGCTGGACATTAATGGCCTCACAGATGTACATTGTATAGATAATTCTTTGATTGAAAGAAGAATAATGCAAGAATAATTTCTTAGGATTGGTAGCGAAAGGAACAGTAGAGCGAGTAGAGGTTAGAGAATTTAGTGCAGCCAAAAAATTTCAAGTAAACTAGTGAAATCCTTGTAATTGTATTTTCAATTATGTCACTTTGAGAAGATAAAATGGAGGGTTCAATCTCTGAGAAATTGAAGAGTAGAAAAAATAAAAGAGAGGGTAGCCAACCTAGGGGTAAAAACTAGAAATTTGAAACAAGGGATGAACCAAAAACAAATGAGAGAAGATTAAACCAGGATCTTATCGACCAATTACTTAGTTCAGGAACAAAAGCCACGCGTTTTGCACAACTTCGGGCTGAAGTAGAAAGATTTGAAGACAAGTGCATGCATATAGGAGATGTATGGACCCCTATTCAAGGATATGAGCTATTTATGTTTCATTATCATTAGAGTGATAGATTTGAGCCAGTATGCAATCCCTAAAATTTTAACCCGGGAAAACTGGTTGTCCCTAACATATTTTTGAATGTGGAATTAGTAAAACTCCTGGCTACCCACTATAATCCAAACCTCAAGGCTATCTGCAATCCACTAGGAAAACCTTTTATACATGTGTTTGAAGCTACAAATTGTGAAAATTTTCACCTAAACAACAAATGTGATGAAGCTATTGTACATGAAGCTTTTGAGAAAGAATATTGGAGAATGGATACAATCTATAGAGGGTGGAGACTACCATTGCATAGGCCCAAGTAAGATGGAAGTCTAGTTCCACTCGATGACAATGATGGGCCTCCTTTTCATGTCGTCTTATTTGAACCCTATTTAAAATACACATACTTCTCAATGTGTCAGGTGTTAGGGATTGAGGCTCCCAAGTTTATGTCAATTTTACCAATGGTGATTGGTGATAATTTTTAGTGCCATAATGCTAGGACATTTGACTATGCTTCATATATTTTCTAAGAAATTGATTCAGGACTAATGGCAATTAAAAATGGATCCCTTGTTCTGCATTTTAGGCATTATTCTATTTTCATGTATATAATAATGTATTTTGAGAAATAAATAGGGATGTGGCTAGAGGAATTAAGGATTGCACAATCTAACAAAGAGGGTAAACCCCTACCAATAGAACTATGGACTACTATTTGGGATAGCATATTTTTCAACTCAAGTTATGTTCATTTTGAAGAGTATTTTGTCAAGACATTGTACAATTTTTTCAACTAACCTTGTGACCACTCGTTATCTAATGAAATTAAGAGGTTCCTTAGGCCCAAGGATTTAGATGGACCTATTTGTCACAATTGGGCTGATTGGTACTATTTTGAGGATGCCACCATGATCAGGGTTTATGGTTTTCAGGATACACCATTTTTTTTCCAAAGACAGTATTAGTTAGAATTCCATACTTAGAGATTGTTAGATAGATGGACTAATCGAGTGTTATGAATCTAGGTTCCTTTGGAAAGTAGGCATTCATGCCAAACACTTTATGCTTTGGAGATTTCACTATAATGTCAAAAGAGGGGTATGATTTGATTTTGGATAAGCTATTGAATTTCAACTTGAAAAGGGCTCCACCAAGGAAAGGGTTTGATCTAGAAGGATACATTAATTTAGCCAAAAAAAGGAAAATTTGCATGGGTATGATCACATACCTTATCCATATGATGACCTAATCAGGAACATGGAAGAGAAGGAAGTTGAAACAATTATTGATGAATATAATAGGGGGGTAGATCAAAGGATAAAAGAGATACAAGAAGTAGAGCTATTATCTTCTCGTGAAGAGTCATTTGATGATAAGGAATCTCAGGGCCAAACTAATAAAATTTCAAAATTTAGAGTTGAGGATTATAAGTCTCCTCTTAGAGAGCAAGAAATTGAAGAGGGTTCTGACATAGACACAAGGTAGATGGCTTATAGATCCTTTCTTACTGATGATGATTTTGTAAAGTACCTAGAATTTAGAGCTTTCTTGTACAAACATAAAGGAAAATCAATAAAAGAATCAATTGCAAACATAACACCAAACAATGAGGATCAGTTGTTGAATAATTTGAAGTTAAGTTTAGAAAATGAGATGAAGGATATGACTCCAGAGTGAGGAAGGAAATTATTGGAGGAGTCAGGTGTAATTATTTTCCTAGGTTTGGATCTAAATTATTCTTTTATTTTTGATAGCTTTCTGCAAAATAACAGTGTTACACAAAAGCTTAGTCCTGAAGGAGTTATAGAGTTGTACATGGGATCAAAGTATAATCCTAATGAAGGTTCTCTCATGATCTGGGTCCTGTACTCTCCCCATAAGAAGTCTGTAATTATTGACACTAAAAAATCCTTTGGCCATGTCATGACACTAAAATTTGGAGAGGTTGATCCCATAGCTACAACCGAGATTGGCATTGATGTTGCTAAATTAAATAAATCCCAAATCAAAATGTTGAATAATGAAAAGGACATGTATAAAATGAATAATGAGAGGATACTCAAAGAGAATGTTTTACTAAAGGATATGGTTATAAATGCATTGAAGGAATCTACTAAGTTACTAACTCAAGGGGAGAGTTCACAATCGAAGGATAAGGGTGAAGGATTAGATATACATGATCAAGTAAATAAGGTCAGGTTTGATACAATCTCTATAGCACTACAGAAAAGACATACTAAATTAATAATTTGGTTAAATAAGCTATGGTAAGTCCATTCCAAGAATCAAGCCACAATTTAGGAACACAGAAGAATAAATGACCGAATATAGGAGAAGCTTCAAGAAATACAAAAGGAAGGTGTTTCTAACAATAGGGCCACTATAAATGCTAAAGAGATATTAAAGAAACATAAGGACTATTATGAGGAACTCAAGGAAGATGTGAAATAATTAAGTAATTTTACAAAGAGAGGAGTGCCTCCATTATTTGAAGATAATGGAAAGCTGAAGGGTTAGGATGAGTGGATAAGAGAATGTAAGATGATAGTGCATAAAGCCTTGGAAGTAGCCAAATGTGTAGAATCAACACTGGGAAAATCATTCAAGCACTTAGAGAATATGGTAACCATGGAGATCATTGTGAGAAATGCTACAAATGATGCAAATACTCACTTAAGGTAGGATTATTTAGACCATATTCCTATTGGAAATTGTTGCCTCAATCTCACAAGCTGGAACCTTTGGAAGAGTAAAGTCGGTGTGACATTTCTTTGGTCTGGCTAGCTAGCAGTTTGGGAACCTTGTGAAATATTCTAGTCACTGTGATCTTGTAGAAGTTTTTCCGAATGCTTTCACTTTGGAGTCTATCACTATGACATAAAGCAGTCATTGTAACTTCTCACCACATGGAGATCTCTGGCCGATAGGCCATTCAATCAAGCGTCGGGGAGACTCATAGTGACTGAGGGCTACAGAGTGACTTCAACACTTGGGAAGAAGTCCCAGCGACCTTGGAAGGTCTTGCCGATAGGGATACACATTGAAGTCATCGGGATAACCTATGGCAGCTTGGTGAGAAGTCTTATCGAAAGTAACATGTCTCAGCGACAGTGTTGGAGCTTTCGGGGAAACCCTTGGGTGATCGGTAAGAAGTCTTACCAATAGTGATATCTCACTGACTCAGAGTAACTTAAGGGTTTTGGTGTGAAGTATCAATGATGAAGGATTGTCTTGGTGACAATGTAACTCTTGAAGACATTAGGGAGATCCTTGGCTGAAAGACTTGTTTCGATATGATGTCTCATCGAATATCGGAAGTCTCGCCAACAACATGTGGGGTCATCGGTTTGGTGTGACTCTTGGTGAACAATGGTTTTGGGATAACTTGGAAGCCTTGATAAGAAGTCTTGCTGAAGGATGATTCTCTCATCGAGAGTGCAACACATCGATATGACTTGAAGGCTTCGGTATGAAGTCTTGGAAAAAGCGGTATGTCTGGCTAACAGTTGGACTCTTTGGTATAACATGAAGGCATCGGTATGATGTCTCGGCGAAGAGTGTTTGTCTTGCCAACTGGATGTTTTTGTATAAAATGAAGAAGTCGATGTGATGTCTTGGTGAAAGATGA
The DNA here is from genome assembly GCA_007258455.2 of Sequoia sempervirens. NCBI lineage: Eukaryota > Viridiplantae > Streptophyta > Pinopsida > Cupressales > Cupressaceae > Sequoia > Sequoia sempervirens. Next base: position 17,202 of record VDFB02017141.1, read on the forward strand.
TTGTCTCACCAAATGGAATTCTCACGACGGCATAACTTGAAGACTTTGGTATGAGGTCTTAACGATCTGCGATAGTCTTGCCAATGGCAATATTGAACTCGATTGTCTTGCCGATGGAGATGACTCTTGGTGACAACGTGTAATCAGGTCTTGTGGCATCAGGGAGACACTTCTTGTGTCTCACTGACATGCGACACAAGTTGATCACTATTGACCAAGTGAAGACTATCTAATGTGGTGTGATGTGGACCAATTTGAGAAAGCAGAAGTGAACCGTTTGCTGAACCATTTCTGTGTGGAAGTTGGAAAACAAAGGCACGAGGAAGTGGAAACATCAAGGGATGCTGGGCTAGATGATTTGTATGTTTTGATCCAATAGTTGGAAAATAATTATTTTTTAGAGCTTGCAAAGAACGAATGCATATATGTATGCATTAGATGTTTTGAAGAAAAAAAGAGCTGATGAGATAGAGAAGACATAGAGAGCTAATAGAGAGAAGGCCGAGGGGCTAGCTTTAGGGCCGAGGCAATGAGGTCAAAGTAGAAGAAGATAGAGGCAAGCTGATGCTGCCAGAATCTCTCCTGAACATGAATGCCATGGTTGATCTCTCTGGGGGTGTTTGTTGTTACTAGTTCTTTCCAGAATGAACAAGATGAATCTCTGAAGAGGCTATGACCTTGAATTTGTATTGTAACCATTCTGTTGCTGAATAATACAATGGCTCAATCTTTGGAGTGTGGGGTTTTTCATCCGAAAGGATTTTCCCCACATAAATCTTTGTGTTCGGGTTTTCTGTTCCATCTTTCATGTCTATCGGTTCATGTAGTAGAATTTGTTAATGCTTTTTGTTGAATTTACATGTGTTTCTCTCAAATGGATCAATGTGGGAAATAAACTGTGTTTGTTTCTGCATTAAGACATAGTTGTTCATGTCTTTGAGGTAACCTAATCGAATTAAAGTTACCGAAGGCACTACTGCATGGAGTTTTCATTATATGTGCTCCACTAGATTTCCGTACAATTACTAGATTCCATTTGTGGCTTGTTAGAGCTTAGTTATTTATGTTTAATTATTGTAAGTTGTTAATTTCAAAAACACACTCACGAAGGGGTGCATCGTCTTCAAAGTTTTGATATATAAGTGAGATACATGGTGATTAAAAAATAGTAGAAAGTGAATAGGGAAAATAGATAGACAATAGAAGATTCTCATAATGTTTACATTTCAAAAGACTATGTTGCAACTATAGTTTTGAGGAAATCAATGAAATATCTTTGATTCTGTGGCTTCATATTGGTATCAATTTTTTGTTGAAATTATACAATTTTTTAGTTGTCTCCAATTTAATATTTTTGTATTATTTAAATTGGTATATCAAGGATATATTTAGTTTATCAAAGCACATTTGATGTTCTTTTGTGGTGTGATTAATTGGTTTCTTTAAAAGAATTAAAACTCTTTTAGTCAATCACAGTAATCTGGGAATGCTATTTGGATCAGTAAGAAGAGCCATATAATTAGGATTGCCATTTTGTCTCCAATTTGGTATCATTTGTTGTTCTTGTGTGATTTATTCAACTGGTTCATTCAAGAAAGGATTAAAATACTTTTGATAAATCATAAGTAACCTAGTTGTGTCAGTTGGATCAATAAGTAGATTTTTTCAGTCACTTTCTTGCACATTTATACAAGATATAAACCAACATAAGTGTGTCAAATAGTTTGAGTTATAGCCAATACAAGTCATATATTCTAGATCTCCATTTACTCCATTTTCCCAAAAAGGCATTTGTCTTACCCATTTCATCATTTAATTTTATCAAATCTATTTTCAAAAACTTACATCTGTTAACTGAACATATCAATAAACTTCACCTTGATATTTCTTATACAATTTATACCAAATTAGGCATGCATCTCTCCACTTCCAATTGCCATTGTGGATATATTGCACTAATAGGAAACACATAGTTTAAGTTTTCTTCATTTGCATCGGTACACCCACCAAGGTCTGGCAGAGCCTAAAGAGAAGAAGGTTCAAATACACCATTTTTCCTTGTTCATTAGCCTAAAACATACCAAGAGCTTGGATACCTCTTGATTTTTTTCAACTAGTGTTTTTGAGAACTAACAGATTGGCGACTTTGCTAGGGACCCAATTCTAAACTCAAACCTTCCTTCATAGAGTCATTCTAGAATTAAAAGACTCTACTGGGAAGAAACTGAATCATTTTCCCCTTTTTAAAAGGTAGGTGGCAACTTTGAAGAGATTTTATGATAGATAAAGTAAGCATTAAAATAGAAAGGATAAACAACATACATTAGAGATACTTTATATCATCTGATATGAATGAAAGAAGATACTTACACCAGGATAGTCCCAAGAAGAACAATGGGATATGGACTGATAAACATGGATCTCCTCCCACAAAAAAAAACACAAACAAGAACAAGTTTAAAGTGACATCTAGCCAAGAAAATGTTATGAAGGAAGGAAACTCATCAAAACAATTCTTCAATGTACACAATAGTTTTGGCCCATTACATGAGTCAGATAGTCTCAACAATGTTCCATGTGGAGATCTACGCACTCCTTTTGAACAAGGAAATAATGATCATCCCATTTATCATTTTGAAATGGACCAAGAAAATTTGTAGGAGTTCCATGCCCAGAGAGATGAGGAACAAAGACAAAAGCATGAGGAGATCATGAAATGGCCCATAGACAAGAGGGTGGTAACTAGTCTGGGCTCATGGATAAATCAACTCTCGCTGAAGATTTTGAGCACATGACTAATCAAGAATTAGAAATACAAATGTAGTGGCAAGAACAAGAGCTTGAAAGAAGACAATGGATTATAAAAAAAACATAGAGTTGAGTCAACAATTGTCTCAACTGAGTATTAATACATCAAAACCACCAAAGTATGTCCCTCCACATAAACAGGGAGGTAATATCAACTCACAAGGGGCATCTCAAAACATAAGAGCAGCAGAAAATACAAACCAAAGACAACATTTTCAGCCTAATATACCATCTCAAAGATCCCAACATCCAAGTGCTACCAATGCTCCCCAACACAATCCACTTCTAGGTCAGCAATATCCCTCACAATATCAACAACATATCCAACAAAGTGCTTATCATCAACCCCAATATGGGTACCAATATTTCACTAATCCTCCACCCTTCAATTTTTACCCACAAAATCCTGCAAACCCATGTAGACAGATTGATTTAACAAGGTATCAATTGTACCCCCAATGGATAGTAATTGGAGAAGTATGGTTCCCAAGTTCACTAGGAAAAATGTGATATCAACTGAGAAACATATCAAAAAATTTAATTCCTTTATCCAAGATATTGGAATGGAGTATGAGGATATGAATATGATATTGTTCATGATTTCCCTAACAAAAGAAGCGAGGGATTAGTTTAATGGCCTACCTGATGGTTCAATTAATTCTATAGTAGATTTCCAAAATTAGTTTCTGGAGAAATATTGGAATCAGTGTCCCCCCAAGTTTTCCTTGTATGAATTGATAAGTATCAAAAAACATCAGAATGAGTCATTTTATGACTTCAACTAGAGGTTCTCCAAATTGCACAGTAAGATACCACTTGGGTCCAAAATGACTGAGCCTACAACATTAAGCACTTACCTAAAAGCCTTTGATCCAAAGACAGGATATGAGCTTAGAAAAAGCTACCCAAGAAATTTAACATAAGTAGAAAAAACAACATTGACTATTGAGAATGTAATAGAAAGGCTACTGAGATGATTGATAAGAGAGATAATCTTAGGGTTCCCCAAAATATTAACTATCCTCAGAATAGGCAAGAGAATGCATATAGAAATGAAATACCAAGGTTGCATGATATTCCATATAACATGAATTGGAAGGATGGAAATCCCATACTTGTTAGGCCTAAGAATAAGGAGACTCCTGTTCCCTTAAAGAAGAAGGGAGCATACATCGGTTAACAATAATCCTTGATGTCAAATTTGCAAATTGCCACATTCCCCTGATCACTGTGTTGTTGCTCAATAAACGAACGAAGAAGAAATACCAATGGAAAATGATGAAGAGGATCATACAATATATTTGACCTCCCACATGCTCCATCCCATTGAGTAGGGATATTCATCTTCAAAAGAAGAAGGCTACAAGTATGATGCTGATAGCCAAAGATACAATGTTCATATGGAAGAACAACAAGTATTTTATTATTATGATGAAAGCAATGGAAAACCATATTCTCCTTGTGCACCATCTCAGTCAATTAAATACAATGTAAGAAGACCAACTAAGGAAGAGATTAAAAAATTGACGATTGTTGTAGTAGAATAGGAAAAAAGAAAATATCAATTAAGAAATAGAACAATAAATGAAGATGAGGGTGTTTCAAGAGGGATATTTGTGAAAGATAAAGGAGAAACATAGGGAGCACCAAAAAAGGTAGAAAATTAGTAGCCAAATAAGAATGACCAAAAACATGTTCATAAAGAAGAAAAAAAATAGTTACATAAAGAAAAGCAAAAGTTTGATGAAACAAACAAAAGAGAAAAAGAGGAGAACAAAGGAGATCCACTAGAACAATAGAAGATAACCGAAACAAAAATACCTCTTTTGACTTCACATAGGCCTTGTCGTACGTAAAGATGTTTGTGCCATTATTAGAGATGATAAAGATAAAAAAAGACATGGACAATTCTATTCAGCTAATATCAAATGGAACTAATAGAAATATAAACTCTAAAAACAAAGAGACCACTAAGATCACTAGCAACAAGCAGGGAGAAGTAACGGTTCCTAAAGTTTTTCTTAGTGATGAAATAGTGAATCCTTCACAAATTGATCCACTTTTTACCACACTACTCATAAATAATAAATTGGTAAGAAAATGTATGATAGATTCAAGTGTTGCTATCAACATCATGCCAATAGGGGTCATGAAACAACTTGGCATGTGGGTGGACACTAATGGTGGTAAATGCTACACCATAGATTAAAAACCTATCCTAGTGGTAGGAATCATGAAAGATGTAGAGGTGAAGTTGGCTGCCTATCCATAGGCAGTATATAATATTGACATAACTGTAATTGACACACCCCCTCATTTTGGAATGTTCTTGTCAAGATAATGGACTACAACAGTTCGAGGAAATGTACAATTTTAATTCTCCTATGCCAAAATAATAATAAATGGTGAAGAAGTCAAGCTATATAGAGAGCCAAGGATGAATCAGATTGTGGACTATGTTGCTCAAAATCAAATAAACTACTTTTGTGATGTGGATCTAGGAAGTTTCAAAATAGAGCCTTCCTATCCTGAACTAGTGAATACTGATCCAATTGATAAACATGTTTCCAAGAGTTAGCATGGTGTGTGGAAGATGTATTTTGATGGAGTGTGTAGTCAAGAAGGAAATGGAGTAGGAGTAGTTTTTATCTCACCTGAGGGTGTTACATTCAAGTATTCATTTCTATTGAAATTTGAATGCACTAATAATATAGCAGAGTATGAGGCCCTGCAAATTAGTTTGAATATGGCTATCAAACATGGAATCAAATTATTGACTATTCTTGGAGACTCAAAATTGATCATTTCAAATATTAGATCAAAATATGTTGTAAAGAACAAAAGGCTAAAACAATATAGGAATTTTGTGTTGGACATAGTTGAACTATTCAATGCCTTTTCTATTGAATGGATAGATAGGTCCAAGAACCTAATGGCAGATTTCCTAGCCAATAAAGCTCTGAAAAGAGATGATATCACCCTAGCTGGAGTGTCTCAAGTTAAATTCAAAATAATACCTACCATCCCTAATAACATCTATAGCTGGCAAGTTTTCAATGATGACACCAATCTCATCAAATTTATGCATTTGCATTGATCAGTATGAAGCCTAGGAGATTGAATTCAATGCATTTGTTGAAGAAGTAGATGGGAAACATACTTTGTTTGGAAAAGAGGTTGTGCAACTCAAAACCAAAAAACTTCCTAAAGGACTTGTGGCACTAGAAAGGGTGTTTGATGGAAATGATCATGCTCTTAGGAAATAAACACCAATAAAGAAATAAGATGTTGAAGAAGTCAATCTAGGGATTGAATTGGCACCAAAAAGGGTATATATTAGAAAGAAGATAATTCCAAATATTAGAAAAATGTTGATTGAACTATTAAGAAAATAAAAGTACATTTTTGCATGGTCTCATGAGGATCTTAAGGCATATAGAGAAGATCTGTTCCAACTTGAGATATCATTGAAACTAGGTGTAAAACCATTTAGGTAGAAACAAAGACCCATAAACCCAACTTTGGAGCCTAAAATGCATGAAGAGCTTATGAAGCTTAGGGAAGGAGATATTATCAAGCCAATTAGACATTCATCTTTGGTATGTAATCTGGTACCAGTCAAAAAGAAGAATGGAGATATAAGGCTTTGTGTAGACTTCCAGAACTTGAATGTATCCTCCCTCAAGGACAATTATCCACTTCCAAACATGGAGGCTATGCTACAAAGGGTCACAGGCTATAAGTTATTGTCCATGATGGATGGATTTTCAAGCTATTTAACCAAGTGAAAGTTAAAAAATTAGAACAATACAAGACAACCTTCATTGTGCCATAGGGAACATATGTTTATGTTAGGATGCCATTCAGACTCACAAATGTTGGTGCAACATTCCAAAGGGCCATGGATGTTTCTTTTTCTAACCTTATCAATGTAATAATGGTAGTCTACCAAGATGATTTAACTGCATACTCCAAAGAGGCAAAGGATCATGTGGCTCACCTTGAACAAATATTTCTGAAAGCATTGGACTATGGCATTTCACTCAATCTAAAAAAGTGTCATTTTGCAATAACAGAAGGAAAGTTACTTGGTCATATAGTCTCTAAGGAGGGAGTAAGGATTGATCCCAAAATAGTGGAGGCCATTGATAAGATACCTATCCCCAAGAAAGTTAAGGCTATTCAATCTTTGGAAAAATCAATTTTGTAAGAAGGCATTCATATCCATAAAAATGGAAATCAAACAAGCTCCAATATTGAAATCTGCACATTTTAGCAACCTTTCCAAATATTTTCATTTGCATCTTATCACATAGTTGTTGCAGTGATGCTCCAAAAGAATGATGAAGGGTATGAGCAACTAGTCTCCTTTTTTAGCAAATACCTCGAAAATGCAAAATTGAAATATGATATTGTGGAGAAACAAGCCTATGCACTGGTAAGAGTTGTCAAGGCATTTAGACCATATCTAGTGGGGGAAAAAGTTATAGCTTATGTTCCTAATGCTGCTATGAAAGGTGTATTTGTACAAAGGTAAACAACAGGGCACAGGTGTCAATGGATAAATAGAATCAAAGAGTTTGATATTTAGTTTCAGATTGCTAACCTTGTAAGAGGACAAGGATTAGCCAAATTGATGGCTAAAACAAATTTGGATGTTGCCCAAGTATACAATGTGGCTGATGAGGAAAATATGGTCACTAGTATTGAGCACACAACATGGTACATTGATATTGTGTACTATCTTAAACATTTGAAATGTCCAGAAGGGTTTGATAATAATAGAAAAAAGATGATCAAGTTGTAGGCCTCAAAATATGTATTCATGAAGGGGCATCTATACTGGAAGAATAGGGATGGTGTTCTATTATTGTGCTTAGATGAGCATCAAGCGAGGCATGTCTTGAAGGAAATACACAAAGGAGTGTGTGACCAAAATTTCCTAAGAAAAACCGCTATTCATAAGATACTCAGGGCATTGTATTATTGGCCCAAGCTTCTTAATGATGCATATGAATATACTAGAAAATGTGAAGCATGTCAGATGTTTTCTGGGAAACTAAAATATTAAGGAGCATTACCTTTGAAACCCATGTAGATAGAGGCCCCATTTCACTAGTGGGGAATTGACTTCATAGGGGAAATTATAGAAAAATATAGTGGAGGACACAAATGGATATTATTAGCCACAAATTGCTTCACAAAATGGGTGGACGCTATACCCACCAAACAAGCAACTAGTAAGGTTGTTACAAATTTCTTATTGGAAAATATCATCACAAGATTTAGAGCTCCAAGAAGGATTGTAACTGATAATGGAATGTGTTTTAGGTCATATGAATTCAAGGGATTTTTTCAATCATATGGTATAGTAATATCATACTCTTCACCATACCATCCATGGGAAAATGGGCAAGCTAAATCCAACAACAAAATCATCTTGAAGATCATAAGAAGAATGCTGGATAACAACAAAAAGGCCTGGGATTCTAAGTTGAGGCTTTCTTTATGGGTAGATAGAATCACTGTGAAAAAAGCTATTGGTAAATCACCTTTTGAGCTTGTGTATGAAACTCAGGCCAGACTCCCTTTGCATAATAAAATACTAGTATGCAAGTTAATTTTGGAAGAATATTTGGACATTCCTGAACCCATGGAGGAGAGGATGGAGGAATGAATAGAGCTCAATGGCATTAGAAACCAAGCTCAACATCATAATAGGAAAAAACAATTAAAAATGAAATACTTGCATGATAGGAAAGCTAAAAATAGGAAGTTTGAAATAGATGACATAGTTCTCATGTGGAATGCTAGGAATCAAGACAAAGGAAAAGATGGGAAATTTGAGGCCTTATGGTTAGGACCCTTTGTTATTTTTGGCAAGGGATGTGGGGATTCATATTATCTCCAGAACATGTGAGGAGAAGACCAACAATTTCCAGTACATGCGTAGTTCCTAAAACATTTATTTTCTTGAAGGATATATAGAGGATTAAGGATTGCTAGTGCATGGAAAATTCTTGAAAAACCTCTTGGAATAAATCATTTCCATGCACAGTAGAATAGGTGAGGGTCAAGGATTTCTAGTGCATGGAAAATTCCTGGATAACCTTCTAAAATGAATCTTTTCCATGCATAGTAGTATAGGACTTCACATCATTTTCACCACTCTTGATGTTCCCTCATTTCCATTTCCATCCCATATCACAAGCCACTTGGTATGCTCTTCCAATGATCTGAATTCTTGATATACCCATAGGGGATATACATATGTAGTTAGAGCCACTGTTGGGAGTGTAAATTTTTTTTCACATTTTTAATAGCGTACATTCATGAACCCCACAAGATCGCTACATTTTAAGTGTAGATAATCAATTTTACATGCCATATTCACCAATGATTCCATCAGTTTTGATCTTTGACACACCAAAAATCCCTCTGGTCATCATTGAGTAAGAAATTTTAAACAAACAATTCATATCGACATGACCAAGTACATGTCTCTCTGATTCATAAGTCATAGCCTCTCAATTTCAACATTTCTTGCATATTGGGAAAAGGTCAACAATGTCACAGTGATAAAAAAAAAATTGAGGATGCATATTCGGGAAGACAAGGCCTATCATCCCACTGAAAAAAAGGTTATTGACAAGAAAAATACTATCAAAGTGAAATCCTCAAGTAATCTTGAGCATACATTTCATGCCAATGGACCCTCATTAGTTAGAAATTCACATTGTCTCATTGATAAAAAAATGGAAACACGTCAGGGAGACATGTGCTATTAGAGTGATTTTTTCTTCTCTTTCTGAATTCATATGTTACATCGATGAAAGTAATTTTGGTGCGAGTCTTGCTAATTCATCTAAAGGAAGAGGACAATGAAGGAAATACTTCAGGGAGACTAATAACATTGGAGTAACTTTCAAATCCCTTAGTGATGCTCATCCTCATGTCAATGGTAATATGAATCGATCAAAGTTCATTGGAGTAACACTTGGCAACAACTTTGATATCTTTAGTGACTTCACAAATGTCTTCCCAAAGATGATATGCATTAAAAAAAAATGAAAAACCAATTATTTAGCATAGGTAGGAAAACTATTTGATCTTCCCGACCATGAAAGATGATCTCTATCTAATGAATATTTGGCTTGGTTCAAATATATTGATCCGTCGAAGGTTGAATAAGTCTCACTAATATAATCATTCAATCTAACAGTGAGAAATTCAAAAAACTTGTTACACTCATCTTCAGAGCTAAACATCAATGGCCGCATGGATGCACATTGTATAGATAATTCATTGATTGAAATAAGAATAATGAAAGAATAATTTTAAGGATTGGCAGTGAAAGGAACAAGAGAGCAAGTAGAGGTCAAAGAATTTAGAGCAGCCAAAACCTTTCAAGTAAGCTAACAAAATACTTGTAATTGTATTTTCAATTCTATCACTTTGAGAAGATAAAATGGAGGGTTCAAGCTTTGGGAAATCGAAGAGGGTATGTACAGGATCATGATGGGCCAAAAAGTCGCAATATGATGGGTATGTGGCTGAAAACTTTTTTCTTACCCAAAATTGATGAAATGAAAAGGGTTATTAAAGGAGATTCTCAGCTTTCCACCAATATAAATTATTCTTACTTTGAATTTAATAAGTAATTATTATTCATTTTTTGTTTGAATTACAACTAAAGTCCTAACTGATAGGATGATTGAAAAAAATCTATAACTTTCAAACGGTATCACATTTTTTAAATCCAAAGCATGTGTCACATTCTATGATTCACAAAATATAGGATTAAAAAAAAAAAATCATGAATTTTTGACCAAGTTAAGGTGGTCAAACATACGAGTTTTTCTATTTTTAAAAAATTGTAATAAAAAATTCATAATTAGTTATTAATTTGGAAAAAAATTACAAAAAATATGCAACACATCGAGACATGAGTCCTCTACTTATATATAAAATATTATAAAAAATATTATCATTTTATTGTTGTTAGGGTGGTCAGACACACTTTCTTTTTATTTTTCCCTAAAATTTAAGTACTACTACGCTTGAAATTTCAAATTTTCACCAAATAGATTTTTTCTTTTAAACAAACCTAGTAGTTTAGAAACTACATTCAATTTGCTATAGATTCTATTCTTACATATTTTTGAAATAATATAGATAACTTATTCAATTTTTTTACATCGAGTTGCCTAACTCTGATTTTTTTGAATTTTTTGCCACTTAAGGGCCTATTTTTTCCATGATGATCCTGCACATACCCAAGAGTAGAAAAAAGAAAAGTGAAGGTAGTCAATCTAGGGGTAAAAAATAGAAAATTGAAACAAGGGATGAACCAAAAATAAATGAGAGAAGATTAAACCAGGATCTTATCGACCAATTACCTAGTTCAAGACAAAAAGCCATGCATTCTACACAACTTAGGGTTGAAGTAGATAGATTTTAAGAGAATTGCAGGCATATAGGAGATGTTTGGACTTCTATTCGAGGATATGAGCTATTTATGTTTCATTATCATTAGAGGGATAGATTTGAGCCAGTATGCAATCCATAGAATTTTAACCTAGGAAAATTGGTTGTCCCTAATGTATTTTTGAATGTGGAATTAATAAAACTCCTGGCTACCCACTACAATCGAGACCTCAAGGCTATCTGCAATTCACTAGGAAAACCTTTTATACATGTGTCTAAAGCTGCAATTTGTGAAATTTTTGACCTAAATGACACATGTGATGAAGCTATTGTACATGAGGCTTTAGAGAAAGAATATTGGAGAATGGATACAACCTATAGAGGATGAAGATTACCATTTCATAGGCCCAAGAAAGATGGAAGTCTAGTTCCACTTGATGCCAATGATGGGCCTACTTTTCATGTCGACTTATTTGAGCCCTATTTAAAATACACATACTTGTCATTGTATCGGGTGTTAGGAACCGAGGCTCCTGAGTTTATGTCAATTGTATCAATGGTTATTGTTACTGATGTTTAGTGTCATAATTCTAGACCATTTGACTATGCTTCATATATTTGCAAAGAAATTGATTCAGGACTAATGGCAATTAAAAATGGATCCCCTATTTTTCATTTCATGCATTATTCTATTTTCATGCATATAATAATGTATTTCAAGAAAGAAAAAGGGATGTGGCTAGAGGAATTAAGGATTGCACAATATAACAAAGAGGTTAAATCATTACCAATACAACTATGGACTACTATTTGGGATAGCAGATTTGTCAACTCAAGTTATGTTCATTTTGAAGAGTATTTTGTCAATACCTTGTACAAAATTTTCAACTATCCTTGTTACCACTCATTATCTGATGAAATTAAGAGGTTCCTTAGGCCCAAGGATTTCAATGGACCAACTCATCACAATTGGGGTGATTGGTACTACTTTGAGGATTCCACCATGATTAAGGTTTATGGTTTTGAGGATACATAATTTAATTTTCCAAAGATAGTACCAGATAGAATTGCATACTTAGATATTGTTAGATAGATGGACTACTCAAGTGTTATGAATCTAGGTTCCTTTGGAAAGTAGGCATTCATGCCAAGCACTTTATGCTTTGGATATTTCACTATACTGTCAAAAGAGTGGTATGACTCGATTTTGGATAAGCTATTGCATTTCAATTTGAAAAAGGGCTCCACCATGGAAAGGGTTTGATCCATAAGGATACATTGATTTTTCCAGAAAAAAAAAGAAAATTTGGGTGGGTATGATCACATACTTTATCTATATGATGACCTGATCAGGAACATCGAAGAAGGAAGCTGAAAGAGTTATTGATGAATATAACAGGGGGTAGATCAAAGGATAAAAGAGATACAAGAAGTAAATTTGTTATCTTCTAGTGAGGAGTCATCTGATGATAAGGAATCTTGAGGCCCAACTGATAAAATTTCAAAATTTAGAAATAAGGATTACAAGTCTCCTCTTAGAGAGTAATAAATTGAAGAGGGTTCTGCCATAGGACTAGGCAGATGGCTGATAGATCCTTTGTTGCTGATGATGAGTTTGTAAAGTCCCCAGAATTTAGAGCTTTCTTGTACAAACAAAAAGGAAAATCAATAAGAGAATCTATTGGAAACATAACACCAAAAAATGAGGATCAACTATTGAATAATTTGAAGTGTAGAAAATTAGATGAAGGATATGACTCTAGAGTGAGGAAGGAAATTATTGGAGTGAGGTGTAATGATTTTCCCAGGTTTGGACCTAAATTTTGCTCTTGTTTTTTACAGCTTCTTGCAAAATAATAGTGGTACAGATAGGCTTAGTCCTGAAGGAGTTACATATGTGTACATAGGATCAAAGTATAATCATGATGAAGGTTCTCTCATGATTTGGGGCCTGTACCCTCCACAAAAGAAGTTTTTAATTATTGACACAAAAAATCCTTCGGCCATGTCATGAGACTAAAAGTTGGAGAGGCTGATCCTGTAGCTACAACCAAAATTGGCATTAATGTTACTAAATTAAATAGAGCTTAGATCGAAATGTTGATTAAGGAAAATGACACTTATTAAATGAATAATGAGAGGATAGTCAAAGAGAGTTATTTCCTAAAGGATATGGTTAAAAATGCATTGAAGGAATCTACTAAGTTAATAACTCAAGGGGGGAGTTCACAATCGAAGGATAAGGGTGAAGGATCAGATATACATGATCAAGTAAATAAAGCCAGGATTGATACAATCTCTATAGAACTTCAGAAAAGAAATGCTATATTAATCATTTGGTTGAATAAGCTATGATCAGTCCATTCCAAGAATGAAGCCACATTTTTGCAACAAAAAGGAAAAAATGACCAAATACAAGAGAAGCTTCAAGAAATGAAAAAGGTAGGTGTTTCTGACAACAGGGCCACTATAAATGCTAAAGAGATAGTAAAGAAACATAAGGACTGTTATGAGGAACTCCAGAAGATGCAAAACAATTAACTAATGTTACAAAGAGAGGAGTGCTTGCAATATTTGAAGATAATGGAAATTTGAATGGTTAGGATGAGTGGATAAGATAATGTAAGATGATATTTCATAAAGCCTTGGAAGTAGCCAAATGCGAAGAATCAACAATGGACGAATCATTTGTGCACTCAAAGAATATGGTATCCATGGAGATCATTGTGAGAAATGCTACGGATGATGCCAATACTCACTTAAGGCAACATTATTTAGACCATATTACTAGAGTCCATCTGTGGCTTGTTAGAGCCTAGTTATTTATGTTTAATTATTGTAAGTTGTTAATTTCAAAAATACATTCATGAAGGGGTGTTTCCTCTTCAAAGTTTTGATATATAAGTGAGATATAGGGTGATAGAAAAAATAGTAGGAAGCAAATAGGGAAAATAGATACACAGTAGTAGATTCTCATAATGTTTACATTTCAAAAGACTATGTTGCAAATATTATTTTTAGGAAATCAATGAAAGATCTATGATTCTGTGGCTTCATATTGCTATCAATTGTTTGTTGAAATTATACAGTTATTTGGTTGTCATCAATTTAACATTTCCTTATTATTTAAATTGTTGTATCAAGGATATATTCAATTTATTAAAGACAATTTGTTGTTCTTGTGTGGTGTGATTAATTGGTGTCTTTAAAATAATTAAAACCCTTTTAGTCAATCATAGTAATTTGGGAACGTTATTTGGATTAGTAAGAAGAGCCATATAATTAGGACTGTCATTTTCTCTCAAATTTGGTATCATATATTGTTCTTTTGTAATTTATTCAACTAGTTCCTTCAAGAAAGGATTAAAATACTTTTGATAAATCTTAAGTAACCTGTTTGTTTCAATTGGATCAATAAGTAGATTTTTCCAATCACTTGCCTACACATTTATACAAGATATAAACCAACATAAGTGTGCCAAATAGTTTGAGTTACAACCAATACAAATCATATATTATAGATCTTCATTTGAATCCATTTACCCAACAAGGCACTGGTCTTACCCATTTCATCATTTAATTTTATCAAATCTATTTTCAAAAAGTAATATCTGTTAACTGAACATATCAATAAACGTCACCTTGATATTGCTTATACAATTTATACGAAATTAGGCCCGCATCTCTCCACTTCCAATTTCAATTGTGGATAGATTACACTAATAGGAAACACATAGTTTAAGTTTGCTTCATTTGTATAGGTACACCCACCTAGGTCTGGCAGAGCTTGAAGAGAAGAAGGTTCAAATATGCCATTTGGCCTTGTTTGTTAGCCTAAAATATACCAAGAGCTTGGCAACCTCTTGAGGTTTTTCAATGAGCGTTGTTTATAACTAACACAATGCATAATGGTGTAGAGATCTCAAAGTTTCCACCCACATTTAGTGAGAACTAATGAAAATTTTAAACAAATATTTTGGCACTCGAATGTCTTTCTAACCCTTTTAGGGTTTCTCACCTAAAAGGGGAAATAATGGTCCAAAATGCAATGTAAAAACTAAAGGATTGATGTGATATGGGTGAAATATATGCAAAGAACTAAAAAATACTATTGATTATGTATGCAAAATTAAGAAACATGAAGTGTTTGAAAACACAGTGTTGTTTGGAAAATACCGAGAAAGATGAATAAAAATGCGAATAGAACAAAACAAAAAGTTACAAGAATGAATGTGTACACCTGTAAACCTGATGGAGACTGGAAAATACTTTGAAAAACTAGGAATGTTGACTTTTTGACTGGTTGGGACTCATTTGCCACCCTAGGCAAATAAGTCCCAAATAAGGGTTTCTACCCAAAATTTTGTTTCTGCCATAAGGGTACTAGAATCTACACTCTACTATGACTGAAACTTCCAGTGGGACTCATTCGCCATCCATGGTGAATTAGTCCTATTTTCTATTTTTTGAAAGTTCAAGTTTCAGATCTATAGTTTGTCACTTGCACAACACTTCTTGATGGAATCTTGGATCTGATTATTCCAAAACACCTACAAAATAGATTAAAATTTGTTTCTAATGGGGGTTTTTTGTTGTTCAAAACCCTAATTTGGTAGTTAAACCTTGAATGGATAAAATCTGCATAAAACACTAGCCTTAAGAGTGTCTAAGACTAGGAAAATCTGAAGTAAGACAAAACCCTATTTTAATGTGCTAGAATAAGATATGTAAATGTAACTTGAATGATGCAAGAATTCAATCCAAGAAACCCTACAAAATTTCAAATGAATGTAAATGGCATGCAAAACTTAAATATGAAGATAGAGAGAAAATGGAAGATGGAATCACTTTGAAAACAAGTCATAAGGTGTGATTTGATGGCCAGTTGCATCTCCTCAACCTAGATTTCTCCACGATTCACATAGGCATCCATGATCAAGTCTTTGTGATTTTGGATCTTGAATAAGAAGTGAGCTTGATAACTTGAAAAAATCCCATCTTGCTATCCAAAAGCTTCAACTTTGTTGTAGAAAATACTAATGAAACTTCTTGTCAAAGATTCTCATCACTTGACTTTTAAATTTTCTTTTGTAAAAATGACTAGGAGATGTGAAAAATGACCTAAAAACACATATTTATAGGCAAAAATACTTAATTTCTTGTTATAAAGACCTAAGAGGCTGACATCCACTAAAAATTTGAATTAAGTCAGTGAATTTCCCACTTAAAAGTGAAAAGTCCCCCAAAAGAGAGTCATTCACCACCCTTGGTGAATGGGTCCCACTAGAGGGGACTCATTCGCCCAAGGTGGTGAATGGGTCCCACATGAGGTTTTTGGAGGTGGGTTTTTGTGATATGATTGTTTTAAGCATTATTTGTTGAGATTTGTATGATTTTTGAGTAAAATGGGCCTCTAGATAAAAAACAATGAACATTAGGGGCCTATAAATGCAGTTTTTAAGAGGTGATTAGTGCAAGGGTGTCTAACATAGGACTAAATTAGGCCACAAATTATACTTTATACAAAGGAGTGCAATTTCTGTGTCAATAGTTAGCCCCCACTTTAGCACCTATATGACTCTTCGTGCCTATGTAAGCTAAAGGACTCCAAACAATATACTTTATTACATGAAAGGACACTCATTCAAAAGGTGGAGGAATGAAGCCCCTAGTGTAGTTATCTATAAAAACACAACATTAGGAAGCGCATCCTGTAACATGATTTCATGAGTTTTTGTAAAATCCTTTTTTTCTAACTTCTAGAGATTAAATTCAAGGGTAGATGTATGCCCCCCCTTGATTCTGATTGCTTTATAGAGTTGGAATCAAGGTAGCAATCTAGCCACATCAAATAAGGAACATCATACCTAGGAAATTTCCAAGTACCATGTCACATAATGATAGAAAATTAATAATGTCGGGTTCAGAATCCTGATTCCAACACATCAAACTATGTCAAAAACATAGTTCCCTAGCTTCTGTTATGTTGTTTTAAAGAAAAAGTACTTTATTAACTATTAAGATAGAAAATAACCCTATTTTAATGCATAAGAGTAGAAGGAATGAAAATAGTTAAAAGGGATGAAAGTAGAGTAATTTTTCACTTACTATTGCATTTTACCTTCTTGTAGCATGAAAGTAACAAGTGAGACAAGAATATTCCTAGTAGACAAGATTACAAGCCTTCATGACTAGTGTCCCTTTTGTTCACAAAGTGTCTCGTTTCTTTGCAAAGTATCACATTTCTTCACAAAGTGTCTCGTTTCTTTGTGAAGTGGCCGAAAAGGGTTCTAAAGTGTCTAGGGCCTTTCGAAAAGTACACTAGAAGAACTTTAGCACACTTGTCTGATGAATAATGTAAAAGTTAAAGATATTAGATGAGTTTTTAGAGCATATTATTGTGATGTTGATAGGTACCCACTCGATCACGGTAATAGATAGGGGGGAGATAGTTGAGCTTTTTGAGAGACCTAGCCCCAACACTATCAGTAGAGGAGATAGAATAGCTTCAGGAAGTAGGCATCTATTGGGCATACCTTATGCCTCCCATGAGCTACCATGATGCAATGCTAATGGCTCTGTGTGAGCACTGGGACGCTGATACATGTACATTTCACCTCCCAACTGGGGAGATGACCATTACCTTAGAGGATGTACACTTGATTCTATAAGTTCCTATTCAGGAAGAATGGGTTCGCTTATGAGATTGGTCATTTCACAAGTACAAGTTTGACATGCAGTACTGCCTTAGTGGACTAGTTCATGATGATCATGTGAGGGCTCAAATTGAGCTACTGATGCTACTATATTCATGAGCCCCAATAGTGAGATAGATTATAATGCACACAGTGTCACTAGTATTCAATCTAGATGGATGAGTGGCGTACCTTGATGGAGGATTAGTTCACTTGATTCACGAGATGGTAGAGTATAGGATTGTCTACACTTGGGGACGCTGTATCCTAACACATTTATATTATGATCTTGGTTGATTTGTTTTTGGGGAGATAGATAGTACTTATGCTGCATTGCACGCTTCTATAAGTGTGGTTCCTTGAGAATATTACATGCACTAGGCTTCTCAGTTTCCCATGTGCTATAGCCGTAGGGTATCCACGAGCCTTCAACCATCCTTTACGATGCTTATGGTAGTATGGAGACTTAATTTTTTGGAGAGTGAGATTGGACCAGTTAGAGAGAATGAGATCCTTTTGAGACCTTATCTACTGACACTATAGTGGCTAGATCCCACAGAGTAGTTGAGAAGGATGCTAGTAGAAAGATTTTTGGTTGGGTGACATGACTATGTAGTACATCCTTTTTATTATGGTCAAGTTATGTGGTAGCTTAGGTAGGTGCAGACACCACTAAGCACATGCCCCTTTATCAGAAGATTAGTGCGGAGTGCCAAGAGGCCAGGTGATACCATACGACTCACTATAGACCATGTTTTCTAGAGTGACTGATAATTTAGATCATTATCAACTGCAAATCTATGATGTTGATGCTGTTAGTAGCATAGATGAGCATGAGGAGTGGTGGTCATTGACACAACTAGATCTTGTATTTTTTATGGATGTCCATATAGGTGATGCAGGACTAGTACCAAATGAGGGAGATGAGGTAGAGGACATGGTCAATGAGGTACGATACAGGGCTGTAGATATATTCACTGATGTTATAGATGATGAGTATGATGAGGATGTTGATCCTGACTATGATTGCTAGGACAAAGGAGAGGAGGATGAGGATGAGGATGAGGAGGAGGATGAGGAGGAGGAGCCACCCCTAAGTGAGAGTGATGAGGTAGTAGCTAGAGATCAACATGAGTGGGGAGATCCCTCTCCCATCTATATGATGAGATCTCGTGTAGTGGCTATAGTAGGCACTAGTACTCATAGTCATGGAGAGGCTAGCACATGCTCCATGCCCCATGCACAAGATGCTATTGATATTGTTCAACCTATTGGAGATATAGGTGATGATATTTGATTTTATGCATGCACTTTAGTGCTTACACATTATATATGTATATATATATATATCATGATGATGTTTACTAATTGTATGTTGTTTCTACCTTGCAGGAGTGATGAGAGACCCACAAGAGTTCTACCGTCAGGTGGCTGCAAAGATAGTGCCTGCATCCATTGAAACGGAAGAGATGGACCCTAATTATGTGCCCCCACTGATCATGGAGGAGGAGCCAAAGTCATTCAAACCATTCGCAAGGCTACAAGCAGTGTATGAGAGTGTGAGGAGATGAATCCATCGATCTGAGACTACAAGATAGTCATCTAAAACTCTAATAGTGGTGGAGAGACTTCAGGAACTAGTATCAGGGCTACGGGTGGAGAGGGATCATATAGCAAAGGAGCATCATGTGGCCCTTGGGTGGATACAGGTCTTAGATTTTGTACTCAGGGTCAACGGATCATGGTCATGGTCACAAATGACCATCACCCAACATCCTGGTATTGGATCATGAGGACTAGAGCCCGAGGGATCTAGTTCCCATAGACCTCAGTGATATTGTTTATTGTGATGAGATGTATATAAAAGTTTGGATATATATATATATATATATATATATATATATATATATATATATATATATATATATATATATATATATATATATATATATATATATATATATATATATATATATATATATGAGTATTTGATGTTTTACAATATGCCTTAATGTGTTTGAATGTTAAATAGCAATGTGATTAATTAAATAACCTTGGTAAAATTACTTAATTAATGTCTTCATGTTTTAACAAAGTTTATGTGATCTAAGTAAAAATTATTGCAGTTTCCTTTAGATATAATATGATGATTAAGTATGTTATGCTAAATTAAATATGTTTAATAATCTAATTTATCATAAGACACAAGAGGAAGGTTGAATAGTATGAAATGTAAAGAAAATATAAATAATCACTTTAGTGCTCAAGACATATGCATGATTAAATTGTCAAGAACGAAGCAATACGAAAGAATATATGATATGACCCAATATCTATAACAATAATGCTTTATTATTGATACTATTCGAAGGGACTAGACATAATACTGACACAATTGCACGTCATTGATAGGTTGTTTAAGGGGTGTGTCATTGATATTGGTTAACATGTATGCACCAGACCCAAAGTTTTTGTCAACTATGTAAGGTCCTAACTAATTAGAATTGAATTTATCGGGTTCATTTGGGTTGGCATTGACATTACGCTGATTAGAAGATAGAACTAAGTCACCCTTTTGGAACAATCGAGGGATAAAATTAAGGTTGTAATGATTATGTTTTCATTTGTAATAAGCTTGAAGATGTTCAAGAGAATTAATGCACTGTTCATCAAGCATCTCAAGCTGATGTAATCATTGTTTCTTATAGTGTGTTTCATCAACAAGTCCTTGAAGAGCAATGCTTAGTGTAGGAATTTATAACTCTAAGGGAATTATTGCTTCAATACCATAGACCAAATTATAAGGTGTGGTCCATGTGGAAGATCAAACACTTGTACGATAATCCCAAAAAACATAATGCAATTGTGTGTGCCAATCTCTATGATCTTTTTTAATAGTTTTCTTCAATATTTGTTCAAGAACTTTGTTAGTTGATTTAGCTTGACCATTAGATTGCAGATAATAAGGTGTCAAAAATTGATGTTGGATTTTAAAGGTCTCCAAAAATTTATTCACTTCATTATTCTTAAATGGTTTACCATTATAAAAAACTAATGTGAAAGGTAGCCCAAAGAGAGAAATAATGTGTTTTAGAATGAAACGACATATTACCTTAGCTATTGTAGATCGAAGAGGAATGGCCTCTACCCATTTTTTGAAATAATCAGTGGCAGTGATGATAAAGGTATGTCCAATAGAAGAAGGGGGTGAATTTTTTCCTATAATGTCCAATCCCCAAACTGCAAAGGGCCATATTAGAATTTGAGTTTGAATTTCACTAGCAGGAGCATGATATAAATTGATATGTTCTTGACATTTATGAAATTTGTGAACATAGTCAAAGCAATCAGGTTCCATGTTGTGCCAATAATACCCAATATGGATAAGTTTTTGCACCAGTTTTTTCCCTCTAAAATGTCCACCACAAGCACCTTCATGGGCTTGGTAAAGTCCTAGAGGCATCTCACATTTGTTTAAGCATTGAAGTAAGATACCATTGAACAAAATTTGATATAGCATGTCGGCAAGGATGACATATTTCGATGCAAGCTTTCGTAAACAAGCACAAAGGTTTTTAGTTTTTGGCTTGGGAAAGGTACCACTTTTCAAATAGTTGAATATGGCATCATACCATTCACTTGATTTTTCTTCATTTGTTATTAAAATGTCTTCTATTTTTTTGTTGATCAAAGGTTTCATGAGAGGGGGAATAGTGAATGAATATTTTTTAAAGGGTCATGAGGGGATAGAAGAGAGGCCGCACTTGCCATTGCATCCACAACCCAATTATCTTTTCGTGGGATGTTATCAATGGTAAATGTCTAAAACTTCTCTAACAAATGCATGATAAGATCTTTGTATTTGGATAATTTTTCACGTTTAGCTTGATATGTCCCATTGATTTGTTTAATTACTAATTAGAAGTCACAAAATATCTTAATATTTTTGACTCCCATGACTAAAGCATCATGTATCCTAGCAATTAATGCCTCATATTCAGTTGTGTTATTTGTACATAGGAAATTTAATCGATACAACAAGGGAATAAGCTTTCTTGTAGGTGGGATCAATATAACCCCAACACTAGAGCCTGTTCTACACTTAGATCCATCAAAATATAGTTCACATGTGTTAGTTGTGAGGGGTAACACATTATCATTAGGAAAAGAGTGATTGCAAGGTAACACTAGAGGAGAAGGAGCATCGGCTAAGTGGTCAATGAAGGCTTTTCCTTTGATTTCTTTTTGTGAAAAAACCTTAAGGTCAAACTCAGTCAACAACATTACCCATTTAGTGAGATGGCCTAATAAGTCTATTTTATTGAAAAGATGTTTGAGAGGATCAAATTTTGTAATGAATTGTATTTCAATATTTAGTAAATAATGTCGCAATTCACTAGTAGTGAATACAAGGGACAAACATTTTTTTTCGATTGGTATGTATCGGGTTTCATAATAGATTAAAGTTTGACTAATGTAATAAAAAGGATGTTCTTTTCCATTATCATCTTGTTGAGCCAACAATGTTGCAAGAGCATGGGTTGATGTGGCTATGTAAAGGATAAATGGTTTGGTTTGCATAGCGGGTTGTAAAATTGGTGGAATTGCAAGGTATTCCCTTAAACTCTCAAAAGCCTATTTGCAATCCTCATTCCAATAAAAATGTACATCCTTCTTGAGGATATGTGTGAAAGGTAATGTTCGATCATCTAAGGAGGCGAAAAAATGAAAAATGGCTTGAATTCTTTCTTGTAATATGTGTAATTGAGAAATATTTTGAGGAGGTGGCATGTTGATTATAGCATTAATTTTATTTGTGTCCACCTCAATGCCTCTGTGAGATATGATAAACCCTTAGAGTTTTCCCCTATCTACTCCATAGATAGTTTTTTGGATTGAGTCTCATGTTGTATTTACACATTTGTTCAAAGATTTGTCAAAGGACATTCACATTGTCTTGTATTTTTAAGGATTTGGAAAGGATGTCATCAACATAATCTTCTAATATTTTATGTATGTAATCATGTAATATCAATGTCGTTTATCTTTGATAAGTTGTGTTTGCATTCTTTAATCTGAAAGGTCTCAACCCAAAAAAATTTCCCCAAGTAGTTGTGAATGCTATCTTGTATTAATCTTGTGGGTTTATGAAGATTTGATTATAACTAGAAAATACATCCATGAATGACAACAAAGAATGTCTATCAGTTGAATCCATGATCATGTATTTATTAGGAAGAGGAGAATCATATTTAAGGAGGCTTTATTCAAGTCATGAAAGTTCGTGCATATACTAATACGATTATCAGTTTTAGCAATCGCGACAATGTTTGAGATCCAAGGAGAATAATCAATAGGTCAAATGAAACTTGTATCAAGGAGTTTTTCAAGTTCTCCTTTAACATGCAAGGCTATTTTAGGGTTCATTTTTCGTATCTTCTTTTGAAGAGGCTTAGAATTTTCAGCAAGAACAATGTTATGTGCAACTATGTTTGGGTCTATTCTTAGCATATCAAAATATTTCCAAGCAAAAATTTTAGGAAAATCATGAAGCAAAGTTGTAATGTCCTCTTGTTCTTCATCATCAAGGAATTTCCCAATCTTAATAAACTTTTCTTTATTGTCTATGTCCATTGGTATATCAATTGTTTCTCTTAAGGGGAGTGCATTAGACTTAGGAATTTCAGGATCATATGGTTCTTCATTAATATCGCTATCTTTTTGCTTGGTACTTATCAAGGCATAGGTAACTTTTCTCTTGGAAGAAGACGACCTATCAAAAGCTCCTAACAGTTGTTTCAAGGCTTCATCACTTTCAACATACTCTCAGAACAATGGAGAATCCATATCAAGAAATTTAGGATGTTTAAGTGTAAGATTAATTCTTGGTTTACATGTGATGATGTTGATGTTGAGTGATGAGCATTGAGTTGCTTTTGTTATGTTAAGAAAAAGAATACCCCAAACAAGTATTTGTCTATTGTGTATTAGGTTTGATAGGGACACAAATTCCTTATTCATTCTTTCCACATCCTTTACCATTATATCCAAATTACTTCACAAGCTCATAACCTCGACTATAAATTCTTTCCATTTTTGTTGGATTGGGTGGGCGTTGATAATCTATCTCATCAAAATTAGTTGTATAAGTTATATTTTTTTCCAAAGTAGATGAGGTAGATGTTGGGGAGGATTTTCCAAAATTTTGAGTTGTCATAACCATTTATTGTTCTTGTTGTTCATCCTCTTTTTATGTGAGTATGTATTCATCCATAAGTGAAGGTGTGAATTCTAATGTACCCCAATCATCACCTAATACTTTAGAGACTGCTGCAGCATCTTGTTTATTGGTCTCAAGATGTTCTATGTGAGATATTGGAATTAAAGTGTTTAGAGGACTTGTTGTTCCTTTTTCAAGTTGTAAGCAACTTTCAAGCTAGGGGTCTATTGCAACTTGATAAATTTTGTTGTTATAGACATATTTCATTACTTGATGAAGGGTCAAGGGTAATGCATGCATCTCATGAATCCATGGCCTTCCCAAAATAATATTGTACAAAAGATCATAAGGCATGACATGAATAGGAGTTTGCAAGGTAACTACTCCAACTGTGATAGGTAAAGTGATTACACCGAGCAGTTGCTTTGTAGTATCATCGAATCCCCTAATAGATAAAGAATCAAATTTGATTTGTGATTTATCTACACGTAACCTATCTAGGATTTTCACACTGCACACATTAAGGGCATAGCCATTATCAACAAGGGTTTTTTTTATGCCTATTGTATTATATTGAGAAATTATCATAAATGCTTCATTTTCCTTCCTTAATTCTAACAGAGGGAGCTCATGTTGATGAATGTTAATGTATACATTCATTGTGTTCATGGGTATGTACAGGATAGTGATGGGCCAAAAAGTGGCAATATGATGGGTATGTGTAGGGTATGTGGCCGACGACTTTTTTTTTACCCAAAATTGATGAAATGAAAATGGTTTTTAAAGTAGATTCTCAGATTTCCTATAAATATGTTTTACTTTGAATTTAATAAATAATTATTATTTATTTTGTATTTGAATTATGACTAAAGTCTTGATTGATAGGCTGATTGTAAAACATCTATAGCTTTCAAATGGTATCACATTTTTTGAATCCAAAACATGCATCACATTCTTCGCTTCACATAAAATAGGATTAAAAGAAATTGAATTCCATGAATTTTTGACCAAGTTAAGGTGGTCAGACATACCAACTTTTATA
Organism: Sequoia sempervirens; assembly: GCA_007258455.2. Taxonomy (NCBI): domain Eukaryota; kingdom Viridiplantae; phylum Streptophyta; class Pinopsida; order Cupressales; family Cupressaceae; genus Sequoia; species Sequoia sempervirens. The sequence continues at coordinate 42,394 of VDFB02017141.1, forward strand.
ATTTTTAAAAGTTGTAATAAAAAAATTATAATTAATTATTTACTTGGAAAAAAATTACAAAAAATTATTCATCACATCGGGACATTAGTCATCTACTTATATCTAAAATATTATAAAAAAATATTATCATTTTATTGTGGTTAGGGTGGTTAGATAGTGGTGCAGGAGCACCCAAGGCTTTCAAAGAGTTGTTCAAGAACCAAGAGAGTGCAGGGGTCAGGAGGGCTTTCCAAAAAAATCAAAGCGTTAATTATGATGTATTGAAGCCTATAATGGCATTTGAGATAAATAAGTGTAATGAGGGTGTTAAAAGTTTCAAGGTTCCTGATAAGGAATTTGGATTAAAAATGCAATGTAAGGGAAAATTAGGTTCTAGGGGTTTTGATTAATGATATTATGCTTAAATAGGTCAAATAAACTTGGATAGTGAATATCCAATGGTTTTTAGGTGATAGATTTTAATAAATCTCTAGTTTGTAATTTCAAAATTTTAAATTTTAGTTTAGGCGGGAAAAGGAGTTTTAGGTGTTTTAGAGGTAATTATGCATTGTAATCAATTCCAATCAGTTGGATCAGTTGGGGGATGGTTCTATAACCCAAAAATGGTCATTTTTACGGAGGTTGGGCATTTGGAGAAGTGACTGTACAGACTGCTACAGAAAATAGTGAAAAAACATAGTTTTCTTGCATTTTCTTGAGTCTTTTTGATGATCTATTGATTCCTTTTGAATTTATAATAAATTGGATGGTTCAAGAACCTGAATTTACTTTCAATTAACCTCTTCAATGATCTGATACACATTTATAATCAGTTCTTTGCATTATATTGCTGACTGTCCTAAATAAAGTGCAGATTTTTCACTAATTTTGGTGATTTTCATGGATGATTGATCCATTTCAAGGTAGAATTCTGCTGTGACCTATGAAATGGATAATTCCTAACATGTATCATACATATTTAACCAAATAATGTGCAGGAAGGAAGAATATCAAGGTGTACACCAAGTTGTCAAAGGGAAAAGTGCTTGAAGATGGAGGCTAGGGTGTAGCAGCAGAAGATCTGCCTTAATGAGGGGCATGTTTTTGAGTTTGGATCAAGTAAATATGTTGTCCTAATGGTGTAGAGTCAATGAGAAAGTTCTGGAAGTGATTGGAGGGTTAGTTTTCAAGAAGCCCTAGTTTTTGAGGCAAGTTGAGGAGGGGTTTGTGCTGGAGCGTGATAAAGGTGTCATAGAGGGATAAAAACTTGGATTCCTTGGTTTTGAGTCATTTTAGGAGACTGATGAAAGTTTCATGGTCAGGGGAAAAATTTAAAGAGGGGTTGCTTTGTAAAATAGGGCTAATTAGGCCTAATTTTAAGGAAACAGCAGGGTTTGAAGTGAGGTTGTCTGAAACAATTGATGCCAAGGAGTTGACATGATGTTTTTCATCACAATCCACATCTGAAACCATCATTAGATTGGAGGTTCATTTGCAAAATTTGAGGAAGAAGTCAAAAATCCATTGCCAAAGGCCTAATAGGCTAGATGGCTATGTGAGCAGCAAAAGAGAGTTTTGTATAAAATGGAGGGTTAGGGCTTGAAACCCATTTGAATCAAGTTTGTTCAAGTCTTTTGAGATCATTTCAATGATTAGGAATCACAAGGGAGGCAGATAGGTCTTAAGTGCAAGGTGAAGGCCTTATTTCTAAGTTGGTGTCTAGTTGAGAGATTGAAGAACAAAACTTTGTTAATCTTAAATCTTTGTGTATCTTTTGAGATCCCTGACCCTCTGCATCAGAGTGGTATCAGAGCAGTGAGTAGGTCCTTTAGGGATTGGAGAAGTAGCAATGGCACCAAAAAACCAATTGGCAAGAGAGTTGGAAGAGTTGAAGGAGATCTTGGAGAGGGAGAAAAGAGAAAGAAGGGAACAAGAAGCAGCAAGAGCAAGAGAAGAAAGACAATAAAGAAGAGAGAGAGACACTATGCAGGCAAGGATCAATAACCTTGAGAGGAGTAGGAGGAAAGAAGACCAAGAAGACCAAGAAAACAATGAAGAGGATGAAGAGCATGTGAGGGTAAATCAGGAACAGCAAGCTGATGATACAGAGGACCTTGAGGAAAGGAGGTTAGTGAGGTTATTGAAGGTGGTACAGGGTCATGGAGGGAAGAGTCACATAGACTTACCTATCTATCAAGGGAAGATGGATAGTGAAGAGGTATTGGGATGGCTTGATGCCATGGAAAACTACTTTGAATTTGAGGAGATGGATGAAGAGAGGAAAGTCAAGTTTGCTAAAACCAAGTTGAGAGGCACAGCATTGACATGGTGGACAAGTTTCCAGAATGATAGGATGGCTAGAGGATTGGCAAAGGTCTCTACATGGGCAAGGATGAAGAGTTTGGTCAAGGAGCAATTCCTACCATCTGATTATACCATTCATGTGAAAAGGATGAGGCAGAATTTAAAGCAAAAGGACTTGGATGTTATGTCCTATACTGAGCAATTTCACAAGCTTAGTATTAGAGGAGGTTATGAGGAAGAAGATGAGAAGATAGCCAGGTACATCAATGGCAAGAAGATGAGATTGGTTTGCAATTGCCAAGAACATTGGGAGAATGTTTTCAGTTGGCCATTAGAGCAGAAGAAAAGGTGAAAAGGAAGCAAGAAAGATCAAACAATGGTGGAAGAGGAGGTAGTTCAAACAGGGGCAGAGGTAATAGAGAGCAAGGACAAGGAAGTAATGATAAAAGCAGCAATGACAAGGGTAAAGAGATATTTTCTGATCAAAGAGGTGGGTACACTCCAAGAGGAGGAGGCAGATTTGGACAAGGTAGAGGACCATTCACAGGCAGATGTTTTAATTGCAATGAACCAGGGCATCCTTCCTTCAAGTGTCCTAAGTGGGAACAAGCTGATAAAGGTAGAGAAAGGAGAGCTACCTTGGTGCAAGAAGAAGAAGATAAGAAGGAGGAACCAAAAACATTTATGGTAGACCCTGTGACTGATGGTGAGTTTCTCATGATCAAGCAAGGAGAAAGGCTTCATCAAGAACCAAAGGTAACCATTTTCAAAACAAATTGTCTCAATCATGGTAAGATATGTAGATTGCTTATAGATTTAGGGTCACATAGCAATTTAGTTTCAGTTGATATGGTAACCAAGCTAGGGATTGAAACTTTTGATCATCCTACTCCCTACAAGGCCACTTGGGTAACTCAAGGACAACATGTAGAGATTGGTAAGAGAGCTTTTGTTGATTTCTCAATTGGTTCATACCAGGATAGAGTGCTTTGTGATGTTATTCCAATGACTTGTGGTCATATTATCTTGGGAAGGCCATGGCAGTATGTTAGAAGAACTTTGCATGATGGGTTTCTTAACACCTATTTGGTTCACAAGGGAGAAGTTAAATATCAGTTGGTTCCTTTACCTTTGGAGCAGTCTAAAGATAGTTTTGTAATCTATTTTGAGAAGAGTTTGCAGGTGAATAAGCAGGGTGAAACAGGGGAAGGCATTAGCAAGTTGAAAAGTGATAAGTTGCAGCAGGGTTATGAGTTGGACAGTCCTCCAAATCAGTCCTTGTGGGATCTGAATAGTATCAAGATTGGTGGCATTGAATGCCCTATCAATGAGGGTAATAGTGGTGAAGTTCTTCCACAAAGGAGGCATTGGAATGAGGGCAGCAACAGGGCACAAGAACTCACTGTTTTCAAGCAGCAAAGAGGACACACTAATCCTTATTTTGGTTCTGTCAAGAATGCAGATTGGCAGAAGAGAAAGACAATAACTTTAGGAGACTACCTTCCTTCTCATTGGAAGATGAAGGCACATGTGAGCAAGAGGTTTCTTGGTGGCACCACATGGGACACTTCTTGGGACAAGAGTTCTTTCTTTCTTGGGGAGAATGGTGCAGGAGCACCCAAGGCTTTCAAAGAGTTGTTCAAGAACCAGGAGAGTGCAGGGGTTAGGAGGGCTTTCCAAACAAATAAAAGCATTAATTATGATGTATTGAAGCCTATAATGACATTTGAGATAAATAAGTGTAATGAGGGTGTTAAAAGTTTCAAGGTTCCTGATAAGGAATTTGGATTAAAAATGCAATGTAACGAAAAATTAGGTTCTAGGGGTTTTGATTAATGATATTATGCTTAAATAGGTCAAATAAACTTGGATAGTGAATATCCAATGGTTTTTAGGTGATATATTTTAATAAATCTCTAGTTTGTAATTTCAAATTTTTAAATTTTAGTTTAGGCGGGAAAAGGAGTTTTAGGTGTTTTAGAGGTAATTATGCATTGTAATCAATTCCAATCAGTTGGATCAGTTGGGGGGTGGTTCTATAACCCCAAAATGGTCATTTGTATGGAGGTTTGGCATTTGGAGAAGTGACTGTATGGACTGCTACAGAAAATAGTGAAAAAACATAGTTTTCTTGCATTTTCTTGAGTCTTTTTGATGATCTATTGATTCCTTTTGAATTTATAATCAATTGGATGGTTCAAGAACCTGAATTTAATTTCAATTAACCTCTTGAATGATCTGATACACGTTTATAATCAATTCTTTGCATTATATTGCTGACTGTCCTAAATAAAGTGCAGATTTTTCACTAATTTTGGTGATTTTCATGGATGATTGATCCATTTCAAGGTAGAATGCTGCTGTGACCTGTGAAATGGATAATTACTAACATGTATCATACAGATTTAACCAACTGATGTTCAGGAAGGAAGAATATCAAGGTGTACACCAAGTTGTCAAAGGGAAAAGTGCTTGAAGATGGAGGCTAGGGTGTAGCAGCAGAAGATCTGCCTTAATGAGGGGAATTTTTTTGAGTTTGGATCAACTAAATATTTTTTCCTAATGGTGTAGAGTCAATGAGCAAGTTCTGGAAGTGATTGGAGGGTTAGTTTTCAAGAAGCCCTAGTTTTTGAGGCAAGTTGAGGAGGGGTTTGTGCTGGAGCGTGATAGATGTGTCATAGAGGGCTAAAAACTTGGATTCCTTGGTTTTGAGTCATTTTAGGAGACTGCTGAAAGTTTCATGGTCAGGGGAAAAATTTAAAGAGGGGTTTCTTTGTAAAATAGGGCTAATTAGGCCTAATTTTAAGGAAACAACAGGGTTTGAAGTGAGGTTGTCTGAAACAATTGATGCCAAGGAGTTGAAATGATGTTTTTAATCACAATCCACATCTAAAACCATCATTATATTGGAGGTTCATTTGCAAAATTTGAGGAAGAAGTCAAAAATCCATTGCCAAAGGCCTAATAGGCTAGATGGCTATGTGAGCAGCAAAAGAGAGTTTTGTATAAAATGGAGGGTTAGGGCTTGAAACCCATTTGAATCAAGTCTGTTCAAGTCTTTTGAGATCATTTCAATGATTAGGAATCACAAGGGAGGCAGATAGGTCTTAATTGCAAGGTGAAGGCCTTATTTCTAAGTTGGTGTCTAGTTGAGAGATTGAAGAACAAAACTTTGTTAATCTTAAATCTTTGTGTATCTTTTGAGATCCCTGACCCTCTGCATTAGATAGAAACCTAATTATTTTTTCCATGAAATTTAAGTACTACTGCATTGAAATTTCAAATTTTCACCAAATAGGTTTTTTTTTTTTTTTTTAAATAAACCTAGTAGTTTAGAAACTACATTCAACTTGCTATAGATTCTATTCTTACATATTTTTGATATATAATATAGATAACTTATTCAAATTTTTACGTCAAGTTCCCTAATTGATTTTTCTAAATTTTTCACCACTTCAGGGCCTATTTTTTCTATGATGATCCTTCACATACCCTCATTCCTTGCATAAGAGCTACCACATCATTTGCATTTGTACTAGGAGGAACCACTATTTCTTGTAATGTTGTTTGGAGCATAGAATGATAGCTTGATGAATTTTGAAGATGATCCCAAAGGGATATTTTGGCGAGAATGCTCTTAAGTTGCTCAATAAGATCATACTCTCATAATTAGGAAGCACTAGGTAGTGTGGTATTGGGAAAAGGTAATGAGGTAGGGGTTGGTTGTAGTGGTTGTAGATTATTTCGAGTGTAATGAGTATGGGAAACAACATCATGTGTAGATGGGTAAAGGGTAAACTTGGGTTTAGGTGGAGGTTGAGGTTGATGTGAAGGTGGATAAAGGACAAGTTGGGGTTGAATTACATTGACATCTTATGTTTTAGGTTTCTCACAAAAAACCTTAGTGGATGGCTTTTGTGACATGAAGTCCTCAAGGGATTTGTCTAACATATCAAAGTCATCACTACTAAAAGGTTTGGGAGATGAGTTATCATTAATTGGTTTAGGTTTGTCATCACAAATATTAGTGGATGAAATTAGTGAGAGCAAACCTTGTAAGGCTTCATCTAACCTATCCAAGTCATCACTAATAAAAGGTTTGGATGATATAGTTTGCCTAAAGTGAATCATTATTTTGATTTGTTCATTGGATTGGTTATTTTTTTGTTTGTGTTATCTGATGAATTTAATCTAAATGAACTAGGAAATAATGTTGAAAATGAACATTGTAAAAATATAATTCTATCTATAAGTACCATAAAGTAAATAATGCTAATGCAAATGATTTGAATATAACAAAAAATAGCTAGACAAAAACTGAAAAGTAACTATGGAAAACACAAAGTGGAAAATAGGAAACAAAATTCTGAAAATAATGATGTAGAAAGTGTACTAGGACTAATTCCCCAAGATGGCGAATGAGTCCAAGGAGAGGTTTTTTGATTTTTTTAATATTTTTTTTGTACTTTTTTCTATGTTTTTAGGTCTGTACAATGCTAATCTAAAGTGAAAATATAGAATTTCAATAGTTTAAATGATTGTAAATGCAATAATTAAATCTATATGATCTTTTCACTAATGAAATTGTTTCAAAACAGTAGAATGCAAAACAATGCAAAACCTAATGCAATGCTGATGCAATCTAACCCTACGATGAAAATTAATTTAAATGAGAAGTAAAAATGTTCTAAAGATGGGTTCACCAAAATGTAAAAGATTTTGGCACTCGAATGTCTTTCTAAGCCTTCTAGGGTTTTTCACCTAAAAGGAGAAAGAATGGGCTAAAATGCAATGAAACACTCAAGGATTAATGTGATGTGGGTGAAATATGCCTAAATGAGATAAACTAAATGCAAAGAACTGAAAAATACTATTGATTATGTATGAAAAATTAAGAAATATGAAGTGCTTGAAAACATAGTGTTGTTTGCAAAAGACCTAAAAAGATGAATAAAAATGAAAATAGAACAAAATAGAAAGTTAAAATACTAAATGTGTGCACCTGTAAACCTAATGGAGACTAGAAAATACTCAAAAAATTTGGAAATTTTGACTTTTTAACCTATTGAGACTCATTCGCCACCTTGGGTGAATTAGTCCCAGACTAGGGTTTCTGCCTAGAATTTTGTTTCTACTAAAAGGGTACTAGAATCTACACTTTTCTCTAACAAAAACCTCCAATGGGATTCATTCACCATCCATAGAAAATTAGTCCTTTTTTCTATTTTCTGAAAGTTCAAGTTTAGATCTTCACTTTGTCACCTGGACAACACTTCTTGATGGAATCTCGGATCTAAATCTATGAAAACACCTCCAAAATAGCTTTATTTTTTTTTCTAATGTGGGGTTTTCCATGGTCAAACCCCTAATTTGGTATTTAAACCTTGAATGGATAAAATCTGCATAAAACCCTAGCCCTAAGTGTGTCTAAGACTAGGAAAAAATGAATTAATACAAAACCCTATTCTAATGTGCTAGAATAAGATAAGTAAATGGAACTTGAATGATGCATGACTTCAATCCAAGAAACCCTACAACATTTGAAATGAATGTAAATGAAATGCAAACCTTAAATATGAAGATAAAGAGAAAATGGAAGATGGAATCACTTTTAAAAGAAGTCATAAGGTGTGATTTGATAGCTAGTTGCATCTCCTCAACCTAGATTTCTCCATGATTATCCATAGGCATGCATGATGAAATCTTTGCAATATTACATCTTGAATGAGAAGTGTTCTTGAAGACTTGCAAAAACCTTATCTTGTTGTCCAAAAGATTCAACTTTGCTATAGAAAATACTAAAGAAACTTCTTGTGCAAGATTCTCAACACTTGACTTTTGAATTTGATTTTGTAAACATGACTAGGAGATGTGAAAAATGACCTGAAAACACATATAGGCAACAATACACAATTTATCATTATCAAGACCTAAGAGGATGCCTCCACTACAAAATTGAATTAAGTCGGTGAATTTCTTGCTTAAAATTGAAAATTCCCCTAAAAGGGACTCATTCACCACCCTTGGTGAATGGTTCCCACTAGAGGGGACTCATTCGCCCAAGGTGGAAAATCAATCCCACGTGAGGTTTTTGGAGGTGGGTTTTTGATATATGACTATATTAAGCATTATTTGTTGAGATTTGTATGATTTTTGAGTAAAATGGGCCTCTAGATAAAAAATAATGAACATTAGGGGCCTATAAATGCAATTTTTAAGAGGTGTTTAGTGCAAGGGTGTCTAAAATAGGACTAAATTAGGCCACAAATTGTAATTTCTACAAATGAGTACAATTTGTGTGTCCTCAAAAATATTGATGAAATTATGGTAGATCTTTGATAGAATTTGAAAGTTTAAAAGGGAGCACAACAAACCCGAAGCCAAATTTATGAGAATTGACTCACTGTAATCACAACTAGAATTGAAAGATGAATATGTACTAGAAAGATATTCGACTCTTTGATAGGATAGTCTATAACCAAATTTCTAAGTGTATTCCCTAGTAGAGTTACCAATCTGTTGGTGACTCGAATGGGAAAAAAATTCCACAATTTTCAATCTCTCATTACAAAATATTTTGAAAATTCAATGAATATCTAAGGCTAGGTTATCTTCTATCAAAAGTTTCTCAAGTTACTCCCCACCAGAGTCCCAAATATGTTGGTTATTTTTTTAGAACCAAACTAGATATCACTAGATGCCTATGAATTTTACCCAATTCAATGATAAGCAAAGGAAAGGATTGGAAAAAATCAAGTAAGGATTACTAGGCCCTTACTTCTACTCTTCAAGCTATGTGAAACCTAGGAGGGTGATCTTGACAATGTTCAAATAATATTCCCTTGTCATTTTATCTTGAACATTAGAACAAATAGATGTATTCCTATCAAATGATAATAGATAAAATCCCTCAAGGATTTGGCTAACCCTTAAGTGAATTGATACCTAAAGAGAGGAATAAGTGACATTTCGTAATGGTACATTGTAATTAGAATGTTTAAATGATTTTCATTCTCATTTTGTGGTCTTGGTTTGGTGCAAAACTGGCTCATTTACATTCAAGATGACCAAACAAATAGACCAGTTCTTATCATTAGGTATTAGACTCATAATTGTAATAATTTGTAATACACTAGTAATTAGATATAACACTTATAGACTATTGGCATACTGCATTGCAATATTCAACTCATTGTGTCAAAAGAATAGCTACTTAGCAGTCCTAGAATATTCCCTGACAAACCTGTGAACTTATTTAAGCATTTAGTCATTTCCTTCAACCAAAGTAGAAATAAAATCACTCATTCAACCAAAAAAATTGAAGATAAACAAAAGGATCCTTAATCATTTTATTTATAATTTTGAAGAAAAAATAAAAAGGAGAGAATGTGCTTTCAAACTTGCATTTTCATTCATGTGCTGCCACTACTGTAAAACTAATTAAGTTCATTAAAAATTAGCTTATACCCTAGAATTCATACTAATCTATTCATCTATAAATGAATTTACAACTGCTCTTACATGAGCTCAGTTTTTCAATCTAGACCAACCACGACCCAAAATTTGAACCCTCGTAACTAGCCCTGAAATCCCATTTATAGAAATATGGGAGCAAAAAGCTTTAGGAAAAATTACTATTTCAGTCACATTTACATTTGAAAATTAACTTCATTTCAATTTCAGAGATTCCCCATATAGTTATATTTACACCTCTATAAGTCGGGAAAAACCATAATAAGACAAAAACCCATATCGTCCATTAAAGAAGATTGGCTAGCCTTCGAAAAGGCACATTCATCATTGCAGTAGAACCAAAATCCATCGTCCGCATCAACCCAAGAAATTCTCCATGTCATCACCCAAGAAAAAACTTATATGCTCATTGAAGAAGACAAACCAGTTGTTGTGATAGCGGTGTCATGAAAAAAAAATAGAACTAGGGCGCAACTCTAATTCTTCAGAATCAGAGTAGGCACATCCTAATCATGTTCTTGTTGAAACTGGAGAAGCAAGTACCTCTCCATCATCAAAATACTCCTGACATGCCACTGTGAAAAGGTAAAAATCGTACTTTGGGTTAGTATCTTCTTCATCACTGAAAGGACAAACTGAATCCTCCATGCTAGAGTTTTTCTTCCCCATATAAGAATCATAAGCCTTGTGGTATGTATTCTTCCTCTTCCCATAATACTTAACCATTTTCCCACCAGACTCACTATAGTTATGAACAACAATCCTACCCCTCAAGTTGTAAGTGCTCCAAACACCACCCTCCATAGACTTCTTACGGGCTCTCCTCTTCTCTTTTGGCTCTGTAAAAGCTGCTCGTATACCTTGTTCAATTTTAGGCATATCATCCTGAGCTTCAAGCATACTAATCCTCCTAGAACAAAACTAGAACAAGGAGACCCTTAATTGCACGAATAATTTTCATTGGTTTGTTCTCAAATTGATTTTGTAGGAAAAAACACTCAAATCCGCACAATTCTTATCATTCTAGATAGAAATTATATACAATAAAACCCTCACCACCCCAAGAATTTAGAGATCACAAGCTAACTCATATGTAATTGAAACATAGTAGGTATGAACACCTACTTAGACACATGAATAATGTATTAGCTTTTGATGATTGCAATTGTGAAGAAAAAAACTATCAACTCTCATTATATCAAAAAATGGGAGCATGTTGACCATTAATGCTCAAAGAAGACATGCATGAGCAAGCTAACATGCAACTACTTAATTTTGAATCTCCACCGTTGATCACATGATAAGATAGGTCTGTATTAAAGAAATTAATTTTGATAAAAGCCAACTACATGCATTTTGTCACTTTTTTCCAATCAGAAAAACCCATGTTGTTAAACATCCACTCTATCTGCACACTTAATCATCCACTTAGCATTAAAGAAAGTCTGTCATGTCAAATTTTCTCGCTCGTCTATGAGAATTAACTCGCATGCAACCTTTATCAATAGGATGATATGAGGCAGCCAAGATTTGATCTCAAACTATCAACTTGTTCTTGCCTTAACACAAACCACCTATCTGTGTGTACAACCTTTTGAGAAAATTGATGGCTGAGATAAAAAATAATTCATTATATCATAAACACATACCAAAGAAATCATTTTAATGATACACACTTCATCCTGTATACTTTATGGTGAGATTTTTATTTAATATTTTCCCTTTGGAATGTTAGTTCCACCCTTTAGACTACTCCACATGGTAGTTTCTTGCTCCCCCATTGAGAAACAATAGATATGAGTGTGTCTCGCACTAGATGGCAGGGAGTGGTAAGGATTGACCCATGTCACCAACCATCAACCATCAATCTCTACTCAATAAAATGCTCATTGCATTCAAAACCCGGTGGGTCCCTCCACAAACGAACAATTGTTTATAGCCTACTAGCCCATGCCATTATTTTAAGATAGAATAAAATTAGATGGGGTGGCAGGGAGCGACCTTGATGAAACCATATCATCAAACAATCATTGTTGATCTTACCAATTCAACACTTGTTGTCCTTTTAAAAGTGTTGGACCCACAAATAAAGAGTTCATGTGGTGCTTTCCTGCCAACCCACTATAATATTTAAATGAAAAATAAAATAGAGTGGGGGCATAGGGAATGACCAAGATCTGCTTGCGATGATCAAATGGTCATCATAAAACTATAAATATGCACATGCCAAAAGTTAGTTCATAAAAGGGGGCACCCCTAGGCATATGATAGATGGGGACATAATGATTAAGGCTAAAACATAGGAAACAATGGAAAATATTAAAACCCAATCTCAGGCCCTAAAAAAATAGTTCAAAAAAAATCAACCCATATTAATATAAGACAATATTTTTACTGTGACACAATATTTAGGATCATTATGACTCAACTACCGATAATAGAACATAATCAATGTCATAAGTCAAAACTTAACTGACTGGGAACTAGCGGCAAGGGGTTAACAATAGATTATAACATTAATAAGGATGTAGACTTAAGGGTTATTTAGGAAGGGTTCAAATAATTTAACCCTAAGGCACCAACAATAGACTAAATCCTAAGACGGTCAAAGACATCAAACAAGCAAGATTTTACAAAATTTAGAAATGGAACATAAAGCATTTTAGTGGTTTCATCAGGACCCATTTTCTGAAGGTGGCGAATGGGTCCTCCTTACCTAGGACGCTTCTTTTTGAATTTATTTGTGGCAATATTTTAATGATTTTCAATCCTAGATTTGATGTCACTTTGGATTATTTCAATTTTGGGGTTAATCCTTAGATTTATTATAAATATAAGGCTAATTTGCATAGTTTCATCCTAAGAAACCTAAGAAATCATAAGAATTATTATACAAGCAATCAAGAGTACTTTCACAAGATCTTTATAGGATAATTTCAAAGACATTCAAGGGTAGATTATTGATTTTTTATTGTAGAAATTCAAGATCATATCATCATGTCAAAGGCATAATGCATCAAGCATGTTTTTGAGCCAATGTTGTTGATCTAGCATTGAAGATCCTTTTGCAAGAATTATTTCACATCCAATTCAAGATCAAGATCTACATTCTTCATGTCCACTTCATGTTATTTTGTAGATTTATATTCCAAGACATCATCCAAGGTATCATCATTTCATGTTTCATGTTTCATGATTTTATTTCATTGCTTCATCACAAGGTTTAATTCCTTGAATGCGGTTTGACTGAGGAAAAATCCTATTCCTTTAACAACCAACAAGTTTTTCTCCAACTTGATGTGTGTTTGTAGATTCATAGGTTGAAGATCAAGTGAAGAACAAGATTGAAGCAAGATTGTCAAAATTGAAAATTTGCAAAGTTATCATCCACATTATAAGAACATGAAAATGAAGCTACATAATTTGTTTCATACTTTTAGGAGCTGGTCACCTGGGAGTTGAGAGTGAAAACATCAAGAAACATAACCCATAAGTCAATTTTCAAAAACCATAACAAGGACCCATTTGCCACTTAGGGTGAATGAGTTCTCAGTCACCTAAAAATAATAAGTTTTCAACAAGTTACATATTGTTTCATCCTCACAAAACTTCCCTTATTGTTACTATAATAGTTAGGAGAAATTTATGATTCTTATTTATGTGTTTTATCTCTCATAATTGAGTGAAACATCCCTAGAAAAATTAGTGGTTTATCAATTTGTTCATTCACCTTGGTGGTAGACCCTATTTTTCTTTGTTTCAAAAATCATGTTGTTCTTTGAAGCTAGTTAAAAAAGAGTTGTATAGTTCAATTGAGCACCCATGGAGCAACAATAAATCATATAATAATAGAATTAAGAAATCTAAAAGAGATTAAAATATAATAATAAATTGATGTAGATGACATTAAATACATCAAAATAAAATATAGAAATAGAAGACAAAAAGAGAAAAGAAAACATAAACATTTTCCCATTTATTGTTTAGAATTAGAAAATAAATTTCTCAAACACAATGACATGATTTAATTTTCATAAATATTGTACGAAGTTATTTAACAAAATTAATTAGAATTGATCAACATTAATGTACAATAATAAAATTTAATCATAATATCACATTTAAGAGCATCACAATTCATCTAAAAAAATTTACCAACATATTAGTGTCGAGATACTAGATCAATACAATACAAACATGTAAGACAACATAACAATACTAAATACACACCTCATGGAAGAGCATAGTGAAAAATGATTAGTACCATAAGAATACAAATTTATGAATTAAAGATTTCTCTAACATATACCATTATGTGTAATGAAGGAAATACTTGAGGAATCCCATATTAACTAAAAAATCTATTCCTCCAAAGCACTTATTTCTTTTTTATATTCCAATATGCAAATGATGCAATTTGGTAAACATACACTCTCAGTATCACAAAGTAGTGTTTCATTAGTGTAGCATCAAAAATTGTTACTTTTGAAAATTTCACACTACCTTGACACCTATTTTTCCTATAACTTTAATTATAATAATAATTTACCAATTTTGGGGCTAGCTTAATAAAATACATTTAAATCCTTGTCATCCAGGCTATAAATTTGGTCCAAAAAGAACCAATCAATTTGCATAGGGTGTACCCTAGACAAAAAGTAAAATTTTGAATGTTTGAAATTTTCATTGGTGGGATTTTGTGATTTGAAAATAACCCTAAGTCAGCCCCTACCCAAAAGGATTAATTAAAATTCATATATAAACATGTTTTCCTCTCATTTTAAACATTTAGGAGGAATTTTTATGAAGGGGGAATCAATTGGAAGGAAATTATGGAGAAGTATTGAGTTATCCTCTACTTGCTACCTTCAACAATTTTTGGTGTATGTGAGTTAGCCTTTAATAGGTATATAAAACATTCAAGGAATCCATCAATCAACTTGTCTATGGAATCTCTTCTTCAAAGGTTTTCACATCAAGGTAACATTATCATTTATCATTTATCAATTTTAGTCAATTATTCGTTTTAGACTCTACCCAACCTAGGGTATGCTCTCTTGATCATCATTGATCACTATAAGTGGTGGTCGAAATACCAACATATGGATGACTTAGGAAAGACCATATAAAACACAAACCTTTACTCTATTTTGCATGTGTGCAAGTTAGATCTGAAGGTTCCAACCAATGATAGTTCTGGGAAGCAAAGTGCAAACTTTAATCAATATCTTTGAATTTGTAGTTCTAGGGAAGTATGAACTTCGTATAGGGTATTTTTGCACCTTAGGGTAGCCAATTTAAGCCAAAATTTATAGTGGAAGCTCATCTCTATTACCACTTCTCAAATCTAGGTCAGTTTTGCAACTTTCTATTTTCATCTATCCAATAAATTATAATTTTAGATGTTGCACTATATATCAAATAGGATTGTCAAATCACACATAAAATTTACCACAACACAAACATAAATCACTAGGGGATTGGATCTCCATTGTGGTAGCAAGCTAATCATTACAACCCTGGTGCACTTATGTTTAATGTTTTGTAAGTGAAAACAACATAATCCTAGCTAATCTTTGTAGTGTAGGAAAATGTATCCCTATACATTTTCACACTTTTTTGGGCACTCACTACAAAAATTGGGCTTCTTTATGCCTTATTTGGTCCTACTTTACATCCACAAGCCTTATTTAATGCATCTTTCTAAGGATAATCCTGAAACATACCAAATAACAAATCATATTTTAATGATTTTGGATTGTATGGAATAAATTTAGTGATCTGGTACTCATGCGCCACCTTGGGCATATGGGTCCTACCTATGTTTCAGGGCCTAGTGTTGAATTTAGCATAAAACCAAGCATTTCAAGAAATTTGTGTCTTGAGATTAGCCTACTGGGACTCATATGCCCCAACTGGCATATGAGTCCTGCTTAACTTGGACCTAATTTTGAATTTAATTATTGGTGAGATTTTATTCTCCTAGATCTGATGTTAGCTTCTAGTGTTGTAATTTTGGGAAATTTTTCATAAACAAGTATAAATACAAGGTTATTTCACATTATTTCATCCTAGAACTTCATAAGCAATCAAGAGAACTTACACAAGAGTTTACAAGAACATTCAAGAGCTAATTATCAAGAATTTTGGAGCTACATTCAAGATTCAAGCATCATGTCAAATTCATCATGCATCATGTTTGTTTTTGAGATAACATTTGTGATGTAGGTTATTATGATTCAAGGAAGCATTCAAGTCAAGATCTACAACATTCTGTAGTGTCAAAAAATTTCATGAATGACATTTTCACACTTGTTTGGGCCCTCATTATGAAATTGGGCTTAAGGATGCCCTTACTTAGTGTTGTAATGTGTTTAACACACTTGCATTAGGTCTTGGGTCCTTGTGAGCTAATGAACTTAAATTGTACCTTGTTAAGGTTTTACGAAGTGTTGTAACAAACTTTCATGCTTTTGTAAGGTTTTATTAATTAACTGAACCTAATAGACCTCTTTTTAATCAAAATGTACCTTAATCATACCTTATTTGGAGTGTTGTAAAGTGTTGTAACACACTTTCACACTTTTCTAGGGTTATCATTAACATTTAGGCTTCTTTATGGTTTGATTGACCTTATTTTGCATCCACAAGCCTCATTTAATGTACCTTTTCTAGGATGATCCCAACACAAATCAACATCCAATCATAATTCAAGTATTTTCAGGTTGTGTGGCCCAAATTTAGTGATCTAGGACTCATTCGTCACCTTGGGCGAATAAGTGCCACCTAGGCTTTTGGGTCCCAAACCTTGTTTCACACCTTTCTAATCATTTTCAAAAATGTTCCCATAAATTATGCCTAATGGGACTCATTCACCACTTTGGATGAATGAGTCCTGTGTAACCCAAAATTAAAATTAATTAAAATTCTTGGTGGGATTTTATCCTCCTAGATCTGATGTCGGCTTGTAGTGTTGTAATTTTGGGAATTCTTGCATAATTAAGTATAAATAGAAGGTTCTTTCACTCATTTTCACCTAAGACTTTTGTGAGAGAATTATTATAGAAATTTTGAGTTCACAAGAGAATTCAAGAGCATTCAAGGGTAGATAATAAAGAATTTTATATCATTATTCAAGCATTAGGAATCATATCAAAGTCTTCATGCATCAAGCATGTTGTTGAGGTAGTGTTGTAGCATCCTAGGTCCATTGGCAAGCATTTTTTTATATCAAAAATAAAGATCAAGATCTACATTCCACTTTGCCACTTCATGCTAGACTATTGATCTGTATCTCAAGACATCATTCAAGGTATTGTTATTCATGTGTTGGTAATCATGCCTCAACTTACTAGTGGGTGTCTTATCTTAGCAACATTGAGTAAATCTTCCTTATTGACCTAACTCTCCTTTTTTCGACAGAGTTGTTCACCTCGACAACAGTTTCCATAGTGTCTCCTTGATACTCTGATGAGAGTGTATCAAAGTGACATTATGTTGTCGTCAAGACATTGATTCATTTCTTCTCGACATGTTGATGGTAGGCTGGAAGACTCTTATCGGTGTGACTTTATGATTTCGATGGGAGTTCAAAGTAAGTCTCTTCGATGAGCCAATAAGCCAATGGCTTATGGAGGTGACATGATGGTGGTGACCACATGGAGCGGTATTATGCTCATCAGAGTTACATCTTTGTTTTGGTGGGAGATGATATATTGACTTATTGAAATGGTGATATGCATAGAGTTGTGTAACTGAATAGCCTATGAGTGCCTTGGTGGGACCTAACTATGCTAAGCGAGAGAGCAAGGATTGGATGAAGCTGATAGAGAATGGGTGACTGGATGTTTTGGAATATGGTGAGATTGTTGAAATGACTCAATGAATTCAAAGAGCGATTGAACAAAGTCTCTTTGATAATATGATATTGTAAATTATTAGACTGTTTACTACAATTACTCAGGGAATTCAAATCAAATAGTTCCTTGGTGGTTTTGGAATGTAGAAAAAATTTTGTGTTAGCATTGTACGTTCTATAACATTAAATTTTGTTTGTTTTTTGAATTGAACTGAAGCGAGGTTGATTAGAGAAATGCTATGCTGCTAAAGTAAATATAGTGAATTAAAATTTGTAAGCATAGTCTATAAATTTTTATGTAATCACTATTTATTGTAATACAAAGAGATTTTTCTTGGTGTGTGGGGTTTTCTCCCATAAGGGTTTTCCCACGTAAATCTAGTGTTCATTCTAAGATTGTGTCAAATTTGTCTACTCTGTTATTCTATTAATGTGCATCTTAATGAATTGTAACTTGAAATTGAATAACTTATTTGTGTTTCTCTTCTAATAATTAACACTAGGAAGGCATTTCCACACTTAGCTTTCCTCACAAGTAGTATTAGAGTTTGGCCATTTGTGTTATCCTTGTGGGTGGGATGGGTTTTTTGTGCTAATTTTATAGTGGGAGATTTGTAGAGGAATCTAGTAGTCTAGATTGAAAATTGAGGTGGCAAGCACATCAGGAAGAGTAGAAATTGAAAATTTCAATGGTGGAAATTTTGAGTTGTGGAAACTCCAAATGGAAGACCTATTGGTGGATAGTGATCTCTGGATTTCTATGTCTAGAACTAAATCGTCAAGTATGAAGCAAGAAGATTGGAACCTCGATGATAGAAAAGCTAGAGGGTTAATAAGATTCTATCTAAAAGAATTTGTTCTTCTGAACGTCCATGAGGAGAAGACGACATCCTCATTATGAAAGAAACTTGATGACATTTATTAGGGAAAGTCTCTTGTGAATAAGTTGTTCCTAAGGAAGATTTATATTCCTTAAAGATGGAGGAAGGAGCATCTATAGAAGACCATTTGAATTCATTTAATATGATTGTTGCTCAGATGGCATTTGTAGGTGTAAAGATTGATGACAAGGAGCATTGTATGCTTTTGTTGTGCTCCTTGGCCAAAACGTGGGACCATTTGGTGATGGATATTGTAATTACAACAACCAATTTCAAGATGGGAGATGTGGTTGCTTCGTTATTGTCAGAAGAAATGTGAGGCTATGTGGAGGATCATCATAGAAAAAATAGGCCCTTAAGTGGCAAAAAAATTAGAAAAATCAGAGTTAGGCAACTTGACATAAAAAAATTGAATAAGTTATCTATATTATTTAAAAAATATGTAAGAATAGAATTTGTAGCAAATTGAATGTAGTTTCTAAACTACTTGGTTTATTTAAAAAAAAAAAACATTTGGTGAAAATTTAAAATTTCAATGCTAGTACTTTAATTTCAAGGAAAAAATAAGAAGTAGGTGTCTATCTGACCACCCTAACCATAATAAAATGATAATATTTTTTAATAAGATTTTACATATAAGTAGAGGAATCATGTTCGGATGTGATGCATATTTTTTTTGTAATTTTTTTCCAACTAAATAATTAATTATGAATTTTTTATTACAACTTTTAAAAAATATAAAAAATTGTATGTCTGACCACCTTAACTTGGTAAAAACTTCATGAAATTCAATTTTTTTTTAATCCTATAGTAGGAAAAGCATAGAATGTGATGCATGTTTAATATTCAAAAAATGTGATAGCATTTGAAAGCTATAGATGTTTTTCAATCAGCCTATCAATCAGGACTTTAATCGTAATTCAAATAGAAAATGAATAATAATTATTTAATAAATTCAAAGTAAAGCATAATTTATATTGGTGGAAAGCTAAGAATATCCTTTAAAAACCATTTTTGTTTCATCAATTTTGGGTAGAAAATGGTTGTCAACCACATACCCTACATATACCCATCATATCACCACTTTTTGGTCCATCATGATCTTGCACATACCCATGAAGTAAATATTCTGAGATGGCCAAGGATGATCTTGTTGTTCAGGGTAGGTAAAGGGACAAAAACAAGAAGAAAGAAAAGAAGTCTAAATCCAAATATGAAGGGAGATCAAAGTCTCTAGGCAAGAAAATCAAGGTGAAATGTTGGAATTGTGGGTAGATTGGACATATCTAAAAGGATTGCAAAGAGGAGAAAAAGAAGAAGAAAAACCATTTGGATAATGATTCTTCTCAAAGCAATACAGATGCCTTCATTGCTGCCTTGGTGACCTAGGAATTAGATGATGTGTGGATAATTGAATCAAGTGAACCTTTTCACATGACATCTCACAGATATTGGTTCATGAAATATGAAAAGTATACTGCTGGAAAGGTGTATTTGGAAAGTGATTTGTCTCTTGAAATTGTTGTTCGTGGAAGATTTAGAATATGATTTCCTAATGGAAGAATCAAAGGAATTGATGGCATATGTACATACCAGGTTTGGCTCAAAATTTTCTTTCTATTAGTAAGCTAAATGATGATGGCTTGCAAGTTTCATTCAAAAGTAGTGTCTGCAAAATGAATAGAGGCTCATTGGTGCTAGCCAAGGGTGCATGTGTTTTTCAATGTAACAATGTCTCTATAAATTCAGACAAAGTTTCTTGTGTAGGGAAGGAGAACGTTGTTCCTCTGAGTGAAAACTCTTTGGAGGTGAAACTCCCAGTAGAGAAAATCATGTTGTGGCATCATAGAATCAATCACATAGGATTAAAAGGATTAAAAGCATTGAAGAATAAAATATTAGTAGAAGGGCTTGATGATTGTAACCTTGAGTTTGATTTTTTCTAACATTGCATTTATGAAAAGAAACATTGTGTTTCTTTTTATTCTAGTCCTCATAAATCTTCTAGCATACTAGATTGTGTTCACTTTGATGTATTTGGTCCAGTGAATTTTCCTTCGTTATCAAAGTCTAAATATTATGTTTCATTTATAGATAATTATTCGAGAAGCGAATTTGTGTATTTTCTAAAAAGTAAAACATAAGTGTTCAATTCATTCAAGGAGTTTAAAAACTTTGTAGAAAATTAGACTAGCATAAAAATTGAATTCTTGAGGAAGGATAATGGTTGTGAATTTTGTTTTGTAGATTTTGAAAGGTATTACAAAGACCATGGGATTAAAAGGAATAAAAGTACACATTATACTCCACAACAAAATGGTGTCACTAAAAGGTTAAACAAGACACTGATGGAAAGGGTGAGAAGTATGTTGAGCAGTGCTAGTTTGGAGTAGAAGTTTTGGGATGAGGTAGTGGCTCTAGCATGTTACTTGGTGAATCAATCTCCTTCTTTAGTGCTTGTGGAAAAAACACCTATGGAAGCATGGTTTGGTAAGAATCCCTCTCTGAGACATATTTGTGTCTTTGGCTATGAGGCATATGCTTATGTATCTTCATTGGCTACAACATTGGTATGAAAGGATACAAGCCTTGGAATCCTATTATTGAGAAGGTAGTATATAGTAGAAGTGTAATCTCTTGTGAGTGGAAACCTTCTACAATGGATTTGCAGTCAAAGGTGAAAGAGAGAAAAAAAGATGTAGTTGAAATTCCTTTTACACTAGAAAAAGACAAACTACGAACTCTAAGTGTACTTGAATATGAGGAGATCTCTTGCAGATCTGAGAGTTCTGAATAAGAAGAAGAACCACAACCTTAGCCTCAGCCTATGAAAAGGTATACACAAGAGAAATAGCAACCTAAAAGGTAAGCATATTCCATGTTGGATTCTAGTTGTGCCTATGCTTTGATTATTAGCACTATTGATCCTAGGACTATGAAAGAGGAAATTAAAATGTCTGATTCAAATTCTTTGTTAGAGTCCATGAATGAAGAAATGACATCATTGGAAAAGAATGAAACCTATGATTTGGTACCTTTGCCTCAAGGTTGAAAGCTTATTGGTTTTAAATGGGTATTTAAAAAGAAAATTGGTCTCAATGGTAGTGTGGAGAAGCATAAAGCTAGGTTGGTCACGAAAGGATATTCCTAGGTAGAGGGAATTGACTATGGAGAAATATTTCTCCTATAGCTAAGCTGAAATTTATCATATTTTTGTTGTCTCTTGCTGCTACATACGACTTATAGAGATTGAGAAGATGGATGTAAAGAAAAATTTTCTTCATGGAGATTTGGAAGAAGAAATTTATATGTCCCAGTTAGAGCACTTCATTGAAAGAGGTAAAGAAAATATGGTTTGCAAGTTAAAGATATCTTTGTATAGTCTAAAACAATCGCCTATAATGTGCTACCATAAGTTTGGCACATTTGTGTTGTCATTGGGATTTGTAAGATCAAAATTAGATCATTGTGTGTATTTTAAATTTGTAAATGCTCATTTACAAGTTTATTATTGCCTTGTATGTGGATGATATGTTATTCTTTGGCAATAGTAAGGGTATGATCTTTCAAATTTAAAATCTTAGTTGTTAGCATAGTTTGAAATGAAAGATTTAGGTGCAGCAAGGTATATTCTAGGAATGGAAATTAGAAGGTATAGCAATGGTAGAAAACTTTGGCTCAGTTAGAGTAAGTATATCAATGTTGTCCTTGAAAGATTTAATAGGGTAGATTGTAAGAAATTAGTTGTTCTAGTGTTGGATGGAATGAAACACTCTATTGAAGATTGTCCAAAATCTCCTATTGAGATGGAGGACATGACTAGAGTGCCTTATGTGAGTGTAGTTGGTAGTTTAATGTATGCGATCATCTATACTAGGCCAAACATTACCCAAGCAGTGGGAGAACTTAGTTGATTTATGGATAATCTAGGGAGGCTGCATTGGGATGCTATGAAAAGAGATTTCAGGTATTTGAAGGGTACCTCTGAGTATGCTTTATGTTATCATGGTAAATTAGTCAAGTCAAATAGATTTGTTAGCATTTACAGATATGTGGATTCTAACTGGGCAGAAAACATTATGAGCAAAAGATCCACCAGTGGATACATCTTCACATTACATGGTGGTGCAATTAGTTGGATGAGAAAGTAGTAGGCTGTAGTCACTTTATCTACTACTGAGGAAAAGTACATGGTAGCAACACACACCTACAATGAATCCATTTGGATTAGATGTTTGTGTTCTAATATTGGGTTTAATGCAAGGAAAATAACTATTTTTTTGGGAAAAATCTAGCTTTCCATGCTAGGATAAAACATATCGATGTTCAATATAATTTCATTCATGATATGGTGGAGGATGGAAAGGTTGATATGGAAAAGGTTAATACTCTGGAGAACATTTCCAATGAATTAATGAAGCTCGTGACCACAAACACGTATAGGTATAGTGCCATTTTGATGGGCCTAAAGGCCTATTACTTTCAATAATATCGAGCTCTGGAAGAAGCCAATAAGTCTTCCTAAAGTGGGAGCATGTTGAAAATCATGCCTGAACTTATTGGTTTGTGGTTTATCTTCACAACAAAGTAAATATTCCTTATCAGCCTAATTCTCCTTTTGTCAGCAAGAGTTGTTCACTTTGGTGGGAGTTTTCTTAGTGTCTCCTTGATACTTCAATGAGAGTGTATCAGAGTGACATTGTTTTGTCACTGAGACATTAAGTCATGTCTCCTTGACATGTCGATGGTAGGTTGGAAGACTCTTGCCAGTTTGACTTTATGATTTTTCTAGGACTTCGAAGTAAGTCTCCTTGATAAGTTGATAAGTAGATGGATTATGTAGGTGACATGGTGATGGTGACCACGTGGAGCGGTATTACCCTCATCAAAGTGACATCCTTGTTTCAGTGGGAGATGATATATTATTTCATCAAAATGGAAATATGCGTAGAGTGGTGTAACTAGATAGCCCATGGGTGCCTTGGTGGGACCCAACCATGCTAAGTGAGAGAGAAGGGATTGGATGAAGCTGATAGAGGATGGGTGACTGGATTTTTTGGCATATGGTGAGATTATCGAAGTGACTCAGTGAATTCAGAGAGAGATTGAACATAGTCTCTTTGATGATTCGATATGGAAAATTGTTAGACTATTTACTACAGTTTCTTAGGTAATTTGAATCGAATAGTTCCTTGGTGGTTTTGGAATGTAGAATGAATGGTGTGTCAACATTGTGCATTTTGTAACATTGAATTTTGTGTTGTTCAAATTGAACTAAAGAGAGGTTGATGAGGGAAATGTTATGCTATTGAAGTAGATACAATGAATTAACATATGGAAGCATAGTCTATAACTTTGTATGTAATAACCATTTATTGTAATACCATGAGATTTTTCTTGGTGTGGGTTTTTCTCCCATAAGGGTTTTCCCACATTAATTTGGTGTTTTTCTATGATTGTGTAAAATTTGTCTACTCTTTTATTCTGTTAATGTGCATCTTAATGAATTGTAACTTGAAATTGAATAACTTATCTGCATTTCTCTTCTAAGAATTAGCACTAGGAAGGCATTTGCTCTCCCAACTTTCCTCACATCATGTTCTATGTTTCATGTTTCATGACCTTATTTCATTATCTCATCATTTGGTTTAATTACCTGCAAGGGGTTTGACCAAGGCAAACCCCCATTCATTAACAATCAATAAGTTCTCCTCTTTATATGTGTGATTGCAGATCAAGGTTTCTTACAGAATGAAGGACCTTTGAAGGTTAGGTTACAAGCTTGGAGAAAGTTGTTGGAATTTTCCCCTCATTTGCAAGGTTGCTATCTTCTCTAAAAAGTCACCTATAGCCCCAAAATCAAAGATTCAGATCCAGAAACAAAGAGGATCAGGGTATGTGCAGGATCATGATGGGCCAAAAGAGTGGCAATCATAGTAGACATTTGTGGGTATATTGGTGACTTTTTTTAATCAAAATTGATGATGAAATAGAAAAGGGTTTTTTAAAAAGGATTCTTAGCTTTCCACCAATATAAAGGAATTTTTTTCTTTATTTTGAGATTTAATAAAATAATGATTATTCATTTTCTGTTTGGATTATGACTAAATTATTGTGATTGATGGTGATTGAAAAACATTTTATAGCTTTCTCAAAACATTGATATCACATTTGGAATCCAAAACATGCATCATTCTAACCCAGTATAATATAGGATTAAAAAAAGAAAAAAATTAGGTACTAGCAGTTTTCTTTCAGTTAAAGGTGAATTAGGACATAATCCCAGGTTTTTTATATTTTTTACAAAAATTGCTAATAAAAAGGAAAAATCCATAATTATTATTCACCAGAAAAAAATTACAAAAAACTCCATCATCCTATTCAGTTATGAGTCCTCTACTATCTAAAAAAATTTATAAAAAATATCATTTCTGGTTAGAATTGATTGAATAGTACCCGCCTTCTTCTTCCTTTTTCCTGAGAACTAAATAATGTGCGTGAAATTTCAGAAGTATCACCGAATGAATTTTCAAAAATGATAAACCTAGTGGTTTTAGAAACCTATTCAGGCCCTAGGTCCTACTTCGCTACATATTTCCCAATATCATATGGAATAATATTCAATTTTACATCAAGTTGCCTATCTCTAATTTTTCTGAATTTTTTGCCACTTAAGGGCCTATTTTTTCCATGATGATCCTACACATACCCATCAGAAAGAGAAGACATTGAATACCAGGTCTAGACCTTGACATTTTAAAAATCCCTAACTAGATTGATTCACAAGTTTGGGAAGACGAGTCCTAATTTAGGTCATTTTTCAGATTTTTGTAGTTTCAATTACCCTTTTTCTAGAAATATGTTTCAGACCAAAAACCTAGATCTAGTACTAATTCACCCATACAAGAAAAAGAGTCCTAGCATGCCTAAATTTTAGGTTATTCATCCTTTTAGTCCTCCATTCAAGCTCTCTAAGGTTTTTAGGTGCTCCTTTGTGATTTTCTCATTTGTTGTTATGATTTATTTGCATTTATAGTTCATTTAGTGAAGTTTCTTGCATCATTAAGTTCAATCATTAGATCTTACATTTGATTGATTTTTCCAAGTCCTAGCTTGGTGGTGAACACCTCAGTAGTTTGTAATCAACCCCTAGGACAACCCTATTGCAAGATTTATTTCTCCTTTGCATTGAGATCTCTAGGGAATCCTTGAACATGTGGGGTATAGAAAGCTTGTTTCCCTAGGTCCTAAAACCCTAGTGGAGATAAAATTTTGTCTTACATTTTTGTGAACCTGTATTTAGAACATTTTATTTTCTAGTTTGGAGTGCATCATCATCCTAGATCTAGCTTGCATTGAATTTGCATTAGGGTTTGCATAAGTTAATTGGCATTCTAGGGTTCTAA
This sequence comes from Sequoia sempervirens, assembly GCA_007258455.2. NCBI lineage: Eukaryota > Viridiplantae > Streptophyta > Pinopsida > Cupressales > Cupressaceae > Sequoia > Sequoia sempervirens. The sequence continues at coordinate 68,295 of VDFB02017141.1, forward strand.
TTTTTGCATTAGTGAAAGTGCATATAGGTTTCATTTTTGCATCTAAAATCATTGAAAACCATGTGAAAACTACATTTTCACTTAGGTTACACATCATACAATCTAGAAAGCAGAAAAATAACTTAAAAATCTCTTAATTTTTTGAAAAAAACCCTCACTGGGACTCATATGCCCCTTTAAGGGAATCAATCCTGGTGCACATCTGAAACTACCTTTTACAACATTAAAAACCTTCTTTCTGCACTTTTGTTTATAGCCATTAATCATCTATTTTAGTTGGCTAAGTTTTTGTTACATGCATCCCATTAGATCTAGCTTAATTTGACTCATTTAATGCTTTGCTTAATTTCAAATTTGTATTGTCACATTGTTACATAACATAATTAGTCAATTATCATATTCAAAATCTGAAAAATTGCATTATCCATTTCCATGTTTTCTCTATCATTGTTGCATTTCAAATTTGTAGGACAATCATTACATCATGTTTTTATTGCAAAAATATATAGTTATCATACTTCATGTTCTTTTTTCAGATCTTGTTGAGTGTTGTAAGAAGGTTTTGTTAAGTTCATATGAATATGATGTCCTTTCCCCTCTCTTTTTGTTTGTCATTGATCCCTCTCCTAGTATGCCTTCTATGAGTCAGGTTAGTCTAGTGAAAGAAACCTTGGGTAATCATAACAATCATATTTCCTCTTCTCCTAATATCTCTCCTTACAAGAGCTAATCAATTAGAGTTTTGAGAACCCGAGTTGTTTCTCTCCTCTTACCTCTCCTATTAAGCAAGGCATTACTAAACAATAGGACATAACAATAAGTAATCATGATGATCACACAACACAACAATAGACCATTGAAGCCTACACAAATTTATCTCCCAACATCTTCTCCTCTTGTGATAATGATGAAGGTATGTTGGTGTTAGATAATCCAACTTTTAAGATCTATGAAAACCCTCTTTATGTTCTTCCCCACACCTATCCTATATTGGAAGACTTTATGGGACAAAGGAATGAAACTATGGACCATTATGACAATAATTTTTTTTCTTCTCCTAGTATCTTTCCTAGTCATGAAAAGGATACTCTGATGTTAGATAACATAATCGATTAAATTCATGAGAACCTTATTTGTGAAAACATTATGGAACAAGACAATTCAACCATGGTGATTTGGTGGAAAATAGGATCCACCCAAATGTATGAGAAATTATAGTGGATCATTTATTTTCCAAGGCCCTAAATCACTTAAATTATGTAAAATAAGATGCTAATAACAACCAGAAATGAAACCTTACTATTATAGAAAAAAAAAAGGTGCCAGGCTTTAAGTGAGTAAAATGATGTGTACCTTTCTAGAAAAGTGTTGTTTCAGGGCCCACTAAAGACTCATTCGCCTTTAGTGGTGAATGGGTCACTATGAGGGCTTCCAGAAAGTGGCTTCTAGGTTTTTTTCATCTCAGCTCATAACTTTAGATTCTAGATTTTCACTGCTTCATCCCTACTAAGGACTCATTCACCTTTAGTAGCGAATGGATCCTTTTAGGGTTTTGGAAAACTGATTTTAGGATCCTTTGTATCTTGATCTCTACACTCTTGAAATCCCTGTTATCAAGTTCTAGAATCCTGTAGTTAATTTTTCAGAGCCCTTTCCATGATCTTGCACTTTGAATGACAACTTTTACAACTTTGATAACTTTGCTCCAAATCTTGCTCAACTTGAACTTCGACCTATAAATCTTCAAATGCACATTCAAGAGAAGATAAACTTGTTGAGTTTTTAGTGAATGGGGGTATTCCTTAGTCAAACCCCTTGTAGGTAATTAAACCAAATGATGAAATAAGGAAATGAAGAATGAATATGAAGTAATGTAAATGATATCACCTTGGATGTTTTCTTGTGAAACAAATTTGCATACTAACATGTAGTGTCCATGAAGAATTTATTTCTTGGATGTAAGATGATTCTTGTAAACGGATCCTCAATGCAATATTAACTTCTTATCTCAACACACATGGATGCATTAAACCCTTGACATGATGATATGACCTTGAATTACTATAATAAACACTTTAAATCTACCTTAAAATTCCTTATGAAATCTCTTGAAATGCTCTATAATGCTCTTGTGAAGTATTAGGATGCTCTTAGAAAATTGCTAGGTGAAACAATGTGGATTAACCCATTATTTATATTAAATTAGGAGATTAACCTTGAAATTAAAAGAATTAAGGTAGACACTAGATCTGGAAAGAAAGATAACTAAATTCCCACCAAAATTAAATTAAAAAATAAGGGTATCCTTAAGAGAGGACCCATTCCCCACCAAAGGTGAATTGGTCCTGGCTAAGTTTCTAGGATTGAGCTTCGTGGCGCTGAAAGAAGGCCAAAAACCCATTCTAGATCAATTGAGAAAGAGGGGTCCTTTTAAGGGAGGAACCATTCACCATCAAGGGAAACTGGGTCATGGCTCAACTTACCAAGACCAGTTTTTTCCCAATGAAATAATTTGATATTTAATTTATGATTGTTAGGAAAGATCTTTAGGAGGTGTCAAAATTAAGGCCTAAAGAGAGGTTATTAGCAACTCTAACATACAATAGATGGGACCACCTAGATAAATGTGAAAGTTCCTTAAAAAACTTTATAACACTTAAACAAGGTATACATTATGTATATTTTTATTTAGAAATGGGCCAATTAGGTTTAATTAAGCAAATAAGTCCTAGAAAAGTGTTAAAGTGTGTTACAACACTTTACAACACCCTTGCAAAGGACCAATTAAAGCTTGTTTTAGTTAAATAAAGGTCCTAGAATAGTGTGAATGTGTACAAGACATTACAACACCACTCCAGAACCATGGTGTCCAACTTTAATATTAATTATCTCCAGGCAAAGGGAAGGAAAAAGGTACCATTTACCACATTTTCCCCACTTTAGTGAGAGGATAGGCTACATGTCAAACTCACACACTAGTGAGCATCAAGACACTAAAGTATTCATCAATTAAAAGTTACGATCATGCACCCTATTCAGAGCCAACAATCTGATGTTCTTGGTAGTGGTTATTTTCATAACATCGTTCACTCTGAAATTTGCGAGGGTATGTCAGGGATCATGAATTTGCACCAAAAATTAGCAATGTGTATGTGGTTGGCGAGCTTTTTTTCACCCAAATTAATGAAAAGCGAAAAGGGTTTTGAAATTCTCTTTCCAAAATATAAATTGATTTAGTTGAATTAATAAAATAGTATTTATTCATTTCTATTAGAATTATGACTAAAGTCATTCAGATGGGTTGATTGAAAAAGCATCCTATATGCTTTCAAATGGTATCTATATTTTTTGAATTCAAAACATAAATTCACATTCTATTAACTACATACTAGCATTAAAAAAGAAGTAAATTTCCTTGAAGTTTGATACAAGTTAAGATTGGTCTTGGGACATACGAGTTTTATATTTTCTAGAAGTTGTAATGGTCATAATTATTATTTACTTGGAAAAAATTACAAAAATATATATACATCCAGTGGGTCCTCTACTTATATATAAATCTTACAAAAATATTTATCATTTATTAGTTGGGGTGTTCGGGCAGGACTGCTTCTTATTTTCCTTAATTCATTACTCACGTTACAAATTTAAATTTTCACCAAATAGATTTTATTTATTTTTAAATAAACCTAGTATTTTAGAAACTACATTCAATTTTCTACAAATTCTATTCTTACATATTTTTGAAATAATATAGATAACTTATTCAAATATTTACTTCAAGTTGCCTAACACTGATATTTTTGAATTTTTTGCCTCTTAAGGGCCTATTTTTTGCACGATGATCCTGCACATACCCGTAGTTGAACCTTAGTTTTTCCATTAGCTTGGTTGTCTGAAAATATTTGTATGCTCACTCTAGGGTAGTGGAACATTAGTCTTTCCACTAGGTGAGTTATCCCAACGAGATGGAAAATAAGAGAATCATATTAGCCTCTCATACCATACTGAAGTTATCCTCCTGAAAACTTTGATAAGGCACCACAATGAAAATTCTTTTGTAAATGCTTTTTGAATGTCATGTAAAAATTTTGTTAAAGGGGATTTTTCTTTTTCATGCAATGATCTTCCTCTTGGGGAGCAAGGTGCCTAATGTCTCCAATGGAGGACAAGTCAAAAGTGTTAGATTGTCGCCCATAGGATGTCTCATTTGCATAATGCCATGAAAATAGATTGTACACTCTTGGATGACATCAAACCTAATGATACCACCAAGAAGAGGACACATCACAAGAAAAAAGTGAAATTTTCCAAAAGATGTCATCATTGTATGCCCCCACTTTAAAGTGGTTGCTACACCATCACTGTGAGAAATTGCTTTAAAATAGCCAAAGTTTTTTATCCTAGGACATGAGAGATTTCCTCAGAAAACCCCATGCCAAGTCATATGTTTATGAAGCAAGTTTCATCATTAAATAGGAAGGAAGAGTTTCCCCCACAAGAACAATGCTGAACCTTGAAAGAAAAGTATGCCACATGTGAGCCAACTTAAGGCATGTCATCCACATTGCAAGCTTACTCTTATATATGCATGGAAGGTGATCAACTAGCCAAAAGAGACAATGAAAAGTGACATACAAGGAGAAAGTTACCTAACCCATTCCCCCCACTGAGTGCAGGACAAGGGTGAGCTGAGCATGGATGATGGTATGGTGCTCCTTGCAGAAATGAAATTATTTGCAATGAGTGTAAAACATGAAATAGTGAGTATCCTATGATCCTTCAACTATTGCATGGCAAGGACCAACAACTATTGCTATTGATTATAATGTGTAGAAAATGTATCAAATTGATGCCTATCTAATGAAATGTTCCCACATGTAGTATCATATAGTTCAGGGTGCACCAAACTTAAACTTTTTTTGGAAGAATCTTTTGTAAGGTTGTTGATATGAAGTATTTATATCAAAGGATAATAACCAAGGCCACAAGTTGTTTCTTGTGTTTTAGGTTCAAGAGTGACATAGATAGCTTATTCTCTAGCACCACATCCTTTTCGGCTATAACCAAGTTGCTTCATAAGTTCATAAACTCTTTAATAAAGTTTTTTCATTTCTTTAGGATTTGGTGGTTGTTTGTAATCAACTTCATCAATTTTTTTTGGGTAGTTTGTTTCTTCTAAAGTTGTTGAGGTGGATTCTTTTGAATTTTGTATTGACATTACCTCTTTTTCATTTCCCTTTCTAGACTCTTTTTTTTATGATCTTCTATTCACCCATGGATGTAGGTATAAAATCAAAGGAACTCGAAGCATCTTCACATAATTTTGTGACATCTTTAATAAGCTTTTCTTTTTCTTTCTTGACATGAAATCAACTATGGGGTTCAGGATCTGTCTTGATTTTATACACCTTGTTATATATGTGAGCAATGCCATTGTAACTCGGTTGTTGTGAAACATTATCATCATCGAGTTGGTTTTGAGGTGGTTCTAAGATAAGTTTGGGTTTCTTTTGAACTTGTGGTTGTTGTGAGGGTGGATGAATGATAAGTTGAGGCTTAGGTGGTTAAATAATTACAGGGATCAAAAGAGATCTAATGTTCATAACCTCAACACACTTGTCCTTATTTTCATGATCTATTAGTGAAGGGGAGTCTAATGTCACTTCATCATATTTGGCTAAGGAGCTCACATCACTATTTATTGAAAGACATGTGTTAATGTTCTTATTTTCATGCATCATTATATCTTCCTTAGTAAGAGAGTGTTTAGGAGAGTTACAAACTAGATGTTCATGACATTCAATGTTTGGTTCTTCTAAAATAACTTCATCACAATTAGGGGACTCCTCAATGGTTATATTTTCTTGCTTATCAATGATGACATTCTCTTGTTTAATAATATTTTTCCTATGGGAAGAGTGGAAAATAGGATTTTCACAACTCTCATCAATTGGATCTTCTAATACAAAAGTATCTTCGTTATAAATATGAGAGATATTAGGAGAAGGCCAAATTTGATTGTTATGATATCCATGGTTTCATCCTTTTTCTCTAAGGTATTATTCTCTTGTGTCATAATATCTACCCTAGTGGGAGAGATTTCAAGAGGTTCATCACCTTCCATGATTAGATTTTGTAAAATAGCTGTATCACAAATAAGGGAGGCCTCAAGAGAAGAGCAACTATGAGTTTCATGCTTACTAATGATTGAACATTTTTTTTAAATAGATCTTCCAAAATGGTAGGGGAATTACAAAAGGGAGAAGCAAGACTCTCATGAATCTCAATAAGTGTATCTTCTAACACCAAACTACCTGCTTTTCATCTAGGAGGCATATTAGGAGAAGAACAAGTTTGATTGTCATGGTTATCTACAACTACATCCCCACGTCCTATAATGTCTTTCCAAGTGGGAGAGGTAGGATTGACATTCCTCTCAAGCATTGGAT
>VDFB02017144.1:0-24342 GCA_007258455.2 Sequoia sempervirens
ATGATGTTAAATTAAATTAAATAAGGTTTTAATTTATTTAATTTAATAGATGAACTTTAGAGATTTAATCAAATAGGATAATTAGATCAAGATTAATTTAATTATCGAGAAGAGGTGACTTAATTAGATAACTAGTTTATTTAATTAAGAGAGGAATATTGATGAATTTAATCAGATAAGAGGATTTGATTAAATGGTGAGACCGAAGGATGATTCAAGATGAAACAATGTTAGTGGTCAGGATCAGATGCACAATGTGAATCGGTACATTTTACGTGTCTACAGTTAGCACTTTCTTTCATCTTTGCATATTAGTTTGGTGCTTCAAACGATGCATTTCTTATCCCACTTCTATTATATTGTATTCCCATCCCATTGCAATTGTTGATACCAAAATTTCATATCAAATACCACGCTCTTGAAGCAATTTCTATGTTTTTACTATTTTTCTAAAGTTCTTTTATGTTGTATGGATCTGTACAAGCTTGAAATGCTCTGAGATCATTGGTATAGATAAATATATGTGTTCGTACAAGCTTGATATGCTCTAAGATCACTGTTTTGTGGGAGAAAACAATCAAATACAGGGACTACCCTATTTTTCTTGTGTAAGGGTTTGAGGGCTAAATAGAAATGACATCCACCAATCCACCCACTATCTTGGAATTGTAACTCAGTGGATTGGTGTGTAACATGGTATGATAGAGGTTCATTTCATTTAGGGTTATATTAAAGCAAGAAACTTGGCATTGAATTAATGCCCTAGGGCTAATAGGGGCAATTTTCTTGTGAATTTGTGGTTGTTAAGTCAGGGTTTGTCAATTTGATGGATATATTGGTAGAGTCATGGTGACACTATTTGATGGTCCAATATCTACTTTGAAACAAAAATATCTCTAACAACTCTAAGAGCTATAATGGGATGGCCACCATCCTAGGAAAGATTCTTCATTCTCACTTTTAGGTGTTAAAATTTAACAATACCTTGATTGATGAAAGAGCCCAAAGAGCCTTTCTCCATGGTATCCAAGTACACATAGCAATGGTCTTCTCTTATACGGATGGACATGATTTAAAGAACTTAGCTAAGAATTATTCATTTAACCTAAGGTTTCTCATAAAATGTATCATTGGAAAAGTATGATCAAATTCTTCTATTATGAAGAGGTGGTCTATGTCCTCTAGTAATCACTATAAATGTTTGTAAGGATAAAATGACTAATTGCATCAGGTAGGAAGAATCAAATTTGAGTTCTTCAAAGATTATATTCGTCTATTCATAATTTTAAGGGTTGTGTGTGGAGGAGGCTATCACTACCAATAAGGGAGGAGACCTTTCCTTGCATATGTTTGTGGTGGAGGTATTAAAGAAGAATTGTATGCCTCTATTTCCATTCATTAGATCTACCTTAGCCTAGCATATACTTGGACTAAGTCTACAATTGCTTGAGAATCATGTGATGAAGGCTATGTGTGATGAAATCTTAGACCTTTGGGGATACCAATGTACGAGAAGATCTTTGGAAACTAGGCATGAAAATTGCAGGTTAAAGAGAATGGGGGTGCTAAACTACAGGTACTCATTGTCCCTTGGTTGTTGATTTTCACAGGTGCCCTCAACCTCATCCTCGGCAGTAGTGTGTGTGTTTTCCTCCTCCAAACTCTTCCTTACCTGCTAGTATTGACCTTGTTTTCCTCCTTTCTCTTCCTTGGCGCTAGTATTGACCTTGTTTTCACTCCAAACACTTCCTCAATGCTGGTATTGACCTTTCACTTCTCCAATTTGACAAGCTACAACCTGGTTTCATTAGGTTTTAGAGTATGTTAATTAAATTGAAAATTATGGCACCATTTAGCTAGGTTTTAATATTCTACAATATAGTTAAGTATATATTAGTTAAATATATATTAGCTATATTAGATTTATATTTTGTAGCTCATTCTTGTAGATTAATAATAGACATTCATGTTCTTTCTTCATGAAAGTATATATTCTATATTTTCCTTGGTGTTCTCCCAATACAAAATATAATTAATATAATATATATTTAATATAATAGTAATATTAGATTAAATTATATATAATATAATTATATTTATTATTATATAATAGTATATATAGGCTTTTACCTGATATTTTAGAGGATTTTACCATTACACTATAGTTGGTTTACCATTAAATGGCAATTGAAACTTGTTTTCCAATGACACAATAGTGGTTTCCAAGCATGAGATTTGTTTCAAGCTCAAATCTCACAATATATGTAGCCTATTAGCTTATAGAAAGAGATATAGAAACTAAAAAGATAGAGAATGAGAGAGAGAAATATAAGAGATACAAAGATACAAGGAAAGAGGAAAATAGAAATTAGGAGAATTTTGATTGGTTGTTTCATGTCAACAATCCAAGGATGGCATGTGTCCTTGGGGAGTTATGCTCAAGGTAGCATGCCATTTGATTAAAGATATGATAATTCTCCTTTAAGACCTTTTCAATGTACCCATTGCACAGTTAAGGAGACAAAGATAAATATAGGAAAGAGAATATAGAGAGAGAGGGAGATAATGAGAAACATACAAATAGAAAGGGATACAAAGAGATAGAGAGAGGTAGAGAGATAAAGAGATAAGGATGAATAGATAGAGATATAGGGAGGGTGATTGATATATCTCTCCCTGTTGCTCTCTATCTCCCTAAACCCTAAACTCTAAACCCTCTTCTCTATCTCTTCCCCTCTTCTCTATCTCTCCTCCTCTACCTATATATATCCCTTTGTCTCCCTCCCCCTCTCTATCTCCCCCTCTCTATCTCTCACCATCTCTAGTCCCTCCCTATCCCCCCTATCCATCGACTCTCTATCTCCACCTCTCTTCCTTTCTCTTCCCATATATCTCTATCTCTATCTCTATCTCTCTATATCTCCCACTATCTATGTTACTCCCTCTTCCCCCCTCTATCTATTGAGCTATCTCTCCCTCTCCCCCCTTTCTCTCTCATTCACTCCATCTCTCCTACTCTATATCTCTATCTCTATCTCTCACCATCTCTCCCTTCACCCCCCCTATCCATCGACTCTCTATCTCCACCTCTCTTCCTTTCTTCAGTGATTTCATTGTATTAGCAAGGGATGGATATGATATGGTTCTCAAAAAATTGCTACACTACAACATGAAGAAGGGTCTGTTGGAGCTATAAAAAATTTCAAAATTTTATAATGATTTACTCATGTAAATTTCTCAATAATAACTACATTTTGAATCAGAAAAGGATGTAATTGGCCCTATAGAATATAATTACCCATGGTCACCTTGTTCTACTCCTGAAAATCCTTCTGATCAAAGATATTGTGGCAAACAAATCACATCGGCATGAGCTAGTATGGGTCTTCCCGACCTATTATGGGTTACAAGCACTTTTTAGCACATTGATGAGACATCAAATCTGTTGTAGTGATCAGTATTACCAAAGAAGACATATTGGGGAGATTGTCTTATGGTCTCATTGATGAAGAGAATCTATCAGCAAGACAAGTCATCTTGACATGAAAAATATATGTTGGCCTGAATGTTTAAGTCTCACCGATGAAGTTTCATTGGCGAGACAATCATTTCTTTCACCGAAAAGAGCACTAGGAATATATTGGCAAGACACGTGCCATTGGTGTAAATCCTGAATGTTCACCCGACCCACTAAGTTACATTGACAGGAGGATATCGGCAGGAGTTCTAGTGAGATATTCAAGACCAAAAGAAAAGTTATTGGCGAGACTTATAACATCAAAGGAACCATTGAATCTGTTAGCGATACTAAAAGTCGGGCCGATGAAGAAACAAATGAACCAAAAATGATTTTCGAGGTGACTCTTGGAGATGTATATGGGAAAAATGTTAACATCAATCAAATGTGTAGAGTGTTACCCTAATCAGTAGAGTATTCAGTGAACATTGGTTGGGGCCTAATGTATAGATTGCCCAAAGTTTGAAGGTGTCTTGCCAACCAGTTCATTTCATGTGTGATCGACGAGACTTATAACATTGGAGGAACCATTGAATGTGTTAGTGATACTAAAAGTTAGGTTGATGAAGAAACAAATGAACCAAAATGATTGTCGGGGTGACTCTTGGCGATGTATACAGGATAAATGTTAACATTGGTTAGATGTGTAGAGTGTTACCCCGATCAAGAAAGTATTCAGTGAATGTTGATTGGGGCTTAATGTATAGATCGCCCAAAGTTTGAAGGTGTCTTGTTGACCAGTTCATTTGATGTGACAATAAGGAATTTGAAAATCTATTACATTCGTGCCTGGAGCTAAAACATTAATGGCACCACAAAGCACAGGTAATTTCATAAATTGAAATGAAATCATTGCAAAATGAACATTGTTGCAAATTGGTAGCGAAGGAAACAAGGAGACAAACAAAGGGCCACAAAATTGTTTTAGTTGAAAGACCTCAACCAAAACCAGTAAGTCCTCTGCATTTTAACTTTTTCATTTCTACAATTTTAAGCGAGTAATATGGAAGCCACTAGCTCAGGGAAGTTCAAAGGTAGAAAACAAAGTGAGAGCAGTCACCCTAAGAGTAAGAAGCAGAAAGTTGAGTCTAGAATTGAGTTGGAGGGTGTTGAATGAAAGATAAATCAGGATTTAATTGACCAATTTCCTAGCTCTAGGTCTAGAGGTAGGCACTTTGCGCAACTAAGGGCGAAAGTGGAAAAATTGGATGACAAATGCAAGCACATAGGAGACATTTGGACCCCAATAAGAGGCTATGAATTGTTTAGATTCCAATTTCACCGAAGAGATCGTTTTGAGCCAGTTTGTAATCTGTGGCATCTAAATTTGGGAAAGATGGTTTGCCCTAATGTGTTTGTAAATATAGAGCTGGTAAAATTGTTGGCCACCCACTATGACTCAAAACTTAAGGCCATATGTGGACCATTTGGGAAACCCTTCATATACATATCAAAGGCTTCAATAAGTGAGATTTTTAAGTTGGAAGGGTGGTGTAATAAGAAAATTGTGAATGAAGAGTTGGAAAAGGAGTTTTGGAGAATGGACACCACTTACAAGGGTTGGAGGTTGCCCTTACATAGAATTAAACAAGATGGTAAAACTATCCCACTTGACAATGGTGATGGGCCTCCATTCCATGTGGACTTATTCGAGCCCTATATGAGATATACCTATTTCTCGGTAGGAAAAGTGTTGGGTATGGAAGTTCCTGAGTATATGTCCATTGTTCCCATGGTAATTATAGTTGACATTCAATGTCATAATTATAGGTTTTTTGACTATCTTCATTTGTCTCCAAGGATCTTGACTTAGCATTGATGACAATCAAGAATAAATCCCCTGTTCCGTACCTTAGGCATTATCCTCTTTTAATGCATCTAGTATTGTACTTCAGACAAGAGTTAGGGATTTGACAAGAAAAGTTGAAGGTTTCATAGTTTGATAAAGAGGGAAAATTGTTACCCATTCAATTGTGGACTACCATTCGAAACAATAGGTTTGGTAATTCCAATTTCCTGTATTTTCAAGAATATTTTGTAAAGCCAATATATAAATTCTATAGTCATCCTTGTGCGCACTCATTGTCTGATGAAATAAAATGCTTCCTTAGAAGGACTTTAATGGACCAATTGATCACAATTGGGGAGACTGGTATTGCATGGAAGATGCTACTATTGTAAGGGTGTTTGGTTTTGAGGATTCTCCATTCATTTTGCCTAAAACAGTCTCGAATAGGATTGCATATTTGGAAATTGTAAGACAAATGGATTTTTCTAGTTTCATGAATTTTGGTTCATTCAGAAAACAAGCATTTATGCCTAGTACTCTGTGATTTGGTGATTTTACTATGCTTTCAAAGGAAGGATATGATTTGATCCTTGACAAATTAATGCAGTATAATATGAAGAAGGGTCCACCAAGAAAAGGTTTTGATCCAGAGGGATATATCAATTCTACCAAAAAAATGATAAAATTTGGAGGATATGATCATGTGCCTTATCAGTTTGATTACATGATTAGAAATTTGGAGGAAAAGGAAGCAAAGAGAGTGGTGGAGGAATACAACCAAGGGTTGCTGGATACAGGGTTCCCTTTTCTTAGAAATGAGGAATTTGGAGAAGATATGCCATGAGACCTACCCAGTAGGATTTCTAGATTAGAAACTCAAGATTACAACTACCCTCCTAGAGAACCGAGTGTTGAAGAGATCCAAGATACAAACACTAGAGAGATGGCATATAGGTCATTTGTAGCAGAAAATGAATTTGTGAATTCTTTAGAATTCAGATCTTTCTTGTATAAGCAAAAGGGAAAGGAGATAAGGGATACAATTGATAATATTAAACCAAGTAATGAGGAGAAACTACTAAATAATTTGAAATTAACTATGGATAGAGAAATGGCTAATATGACCCCCGAGAAAGGAAGGAAAATGTTAGAGGATGTTGGAGTTATGATCTTTCTAGGGTTGAATTTGAATTTTGCATTGGTCTTTGATATCTTCTTAAAGGATAATAGTGCCACACACAAGCTTAGTCAAGAGGAGGTGATAGAAATATATGTTGGATCCAAATATAACCCAAATGGAGAATCACTCATGATATGGGCCTTGTATCCACGTCAGAGAAAGTTAGTGGTGATTGATACTAAGAAAGCATTTGGACATGTCATGACTTTGAAGGTTGGAGAGGTAGATCCTGTGGCGATTGTAGACATTGGGATTAATGTGGCAAAATTAAATAAATCCCAAATACAAATGTTGATCAAAGAAAAGGAAATGTACAAAATGAGTAATGAAAGGATCATGAGAGAAAATGATCATTTGAAGGACATGCTAGGAGTCACAATGGGACCTCCTAAATTAATAACACATGGTGAAAGCTCACAGGTAAAAGATCATTGGGAGGAGTCAACTACATATTCACAAAGTAAATATGATACACTCGCTACAATAATCATAAAAAGGCAGGCCAACTTAATGATTTGGTTGAATAAGCTATGGGGAGCATATTCAAAGAACCATGTTACAGGGCAAGAACACAAGAGAATTGATGGAAGGATTCAATTTTTTTTTTGAGAATTAAATGAAAGAGATGTTCCTGATAGTGTGGCCATTGGTATGGGTAACCAAATTATAAAGAAACACAAGGACCTTTATGAGGAACTACGAGAAGATGCAAAGGGGCTGGTTGATGTTATGAATATGGGATTGCCTACACTATTTGAAGATGGAAAAAATTTGAAAGAGAAAGCCAAGTGGATGAAATAATGTGAATTGATGTTGCAGACAATTCTGGAAAATGCTACAGGGAAGGATTCGACATTGGATGAGAGCTGCGAGCAAAATGAAAGGATGATAAAGGTTGAAATATCGGCTAGGAATGCATTAGGAGATGTCGATACTCATCAACAGTAGGATTATAGAGATCATTTATCAAATGTTTATCTATGGCTAAATAGATCCTAATCTCTTATTTTAATTAGTTAAGTAAAATAAAACATTTGTGAAGGGATGTGTCCCTTCCAAGTTTTGATGTATTTATATCTGTTCCATAGTAATGCAACATATATAGGCATTAGGATATATTCAGTAGATAGCTTTCTAGAAAAATGATTTCATATACAAAGACTCAAATGCATGTATTTTGATGGAGTAAATGAAGATATCTAAGTTGCAGATTAAGATTTTGGTATTAGTTGTTTGTTAAATTTATGCAGTTATTTGATTGTCTCCATTTTGATGCTTCTCTATTGTTTAAATTGATATAACAAGTTTATACTTTGTTTATCATTATACATTTTCTATATATGTGTGATCTGGTTATTCAGTTCTCTCAAGTAGGGATTGAAATATTTTAATCAATCACAACAATTGGGAAGTGCTAGTTGGATTAATAAGAAGAATCACATAACTAGAATTGCCATTCTATCTCAACAAGAGTTTGTCAATTATTCACTTGCATGTTTACACAAGTTGTAAACAATTTTTGTGCTTGATAGTTTGAATTATTGTCATTATTGAAATTGACATTTGCAGATATTCATTAGACTCCATATACCCAATAAGGTATTGGTCTCCCCTTGTCCATCCATAAATCTAATTCATTTTATACATCTGTTAACTAAACATATTTCTCATTTAGTTCATGTTAGATTAGGATCACATCTGTTCACTGTAAACTTGCCATTGTGGATAGATTACTATAGTTAAATAACATCAATTAAGTTTTCTTAGTCAGTATAGGTAGAACCACCTAGGTTCAACAACACCAAAAGAGAAGAAGGCTTGAGTCATTAAGACTTGTACGTTACCCTAAAGCATACACTTGAATTAATTTATGGATAGGTTTTATCTATAACACTATAAAACCAAATTCTCCTTGCATTTACACTTGCATTTAGAAATACACATTTATTTACACAGATAAATATTTCTTTAATGATATGTTCCATTTATTGTTCTAAGAGAGCAACTAGTAATTACATTTGCATTTACATTTTCAAATACATATACATACATATATATGTGTGTGTGTGTATATCATTTATATTCAATGTTTAGACACAACCATTAGGTCTGCACATGGATAAAATTCATAAAATCAGATATCCCATACATGTTTTGTTGAAACCTAGGCTTGAACCTCTCATTTCACATGCTTTTCTTCACAAAACTATTGAGGATAACAACTATACCTTCTTTATTTCTCATCCTACACCCTATTCATGCATCCTACAATTACAACAAGTATCCATGGGGCCTCTTACACAAGCTACAGTAATCACAAAAAGTGTAAGAGCCCTTTATATCATGTTTGGACTACAAAACCCTCAAAATAGAGTAACGGGCTGTATGCAAAGAAATGAAGCTTTCTAACTCAAATCAATGCCTTAAGCCCTCAAATTAGATTCAAATCAAAGATAACACATATCTTCATGACATGGAATTGATTTCACATCAAAATATGGCTGGTATGTGACTGTACAGTGCTGCAAAATAGGAAAAATACAGAAATTTTGAAGAGAAACACAAATTTTTAAATGTCAAGAGCTTTTATTTTAAATCCTCAACCATAAACAACCATTACAATGATCACTTTATGCCTTTTAAAGGCATTTACACGTCAACCACTAAAAACCACCTCTACAACTGACTTTTTAATCTTTTATGATCACATGAAACATAAAACACACTAATTTCAAGGTTGTTAACATCACTATTGAAATGTTTTAATTTTTTGACCTTTGAAACATTAAAAAGTACATCATTAAATTAATTATGTAATGGCATAAAAATTAAAAACATCATGAATTAATAATGTAACCACATAAGTCAAATATAATTCTATGAAGAAATTAATATCAAATAGATAATATAATCACATAACTCATACATTTCAATGTCATTGATCTTCTTCTTCATCCAACTCTTTGTTTGTATCATCTGATCTAGATATGACATTGTAAGGATTGGTCATATCATCATCATCGTCATTGATATCAGTTTTGATAATTTCATCATCCACATGGATATCATCTTCATGAACATTAACTCCTACATCATCATGATCTAGTTGCTCCTCTTCGACATCTTTGTCAGGCACATCATGAACTAATTGTTGATCTTGATCATCATCTTCTAGTTCTTTGGTATCTTCTTCTTCCACCAAATTATATTCTACTGACCTTCCTCTTGGATCATGTCTAACAATGAATGAACAACTTGATTTACCTGGAACCTCTGAGTAAAATACCTGCTCACATTGGCTTGGAAGAACATAGGGCTCATTTCCAGCTCGCTCGATCGACCTTGTATTAACCATGGTAAATCCATTATCATGTTCAATAATAGTTCTCTCAGGATCATTTTCATTCAATCATAGCATGTACCATAGGATGACGAACATAACTAATTTGAAGGACTTAAAGCCACGCTCAAGTATATCATCCAAAATCCCATAGTATCAATTTTCTGAGACTTCTAGATGTATGTCACTTCTAGATGAAACATTAGTCACCTGAAATACTATAGTTATACTAGAATCACAAGTTTTCTTCATGTCATCCAACTTTTTGATTCAAAATTTTTGACCATTGCACCACATAGCCTTGTGGTGTTTGACTTGCACTATGTCAAACATGTAAAAATTATTGCAATATCATCAGTTGATAAACATATTTATTCTTGGCCGAATGTATGCAAAGAAAAAAAATCTCAACATATATATTGGTGTAGGAGCACCTAGATCTTGTAAATTCCTTCAAAAGGCTAATATGTTAAATTTACATGTTCAAGTCTAAATTTGTGTGTCAAGGCCATGAAAAGGCTAATTTTAATGTAATCAAATCACAAAAGAAGTCACTAGGAGGTGAAAATGGAAAAAAATGCAAATAATGCAATATAATGTAAAAAAAAAGGCATAAATCAAGCATATTAGGAGATAAGAGGCAGTTTGAACTGACAAGAAGTTAGAAAAGCTAGTTATTAAGAGGGATAATCACAAAACCCTCACTGTTTTGGGTGTTTCTAGCCTAAAATTAAGGGTTTGTTAATACACTTTCTAAATGGGTCTTTCAATCTTTGAAAGTGGATAAATCTAGTGTTTTGTGACCTTTACTTTGACTATTTGAGGTTATCTAACAATTGGGACTTGGAAAAAAGGTGGATTCTTTATAAAATAGCCCTATTCTAGTAGCCTTTCTTGGGCATACAATTTGAAATATGCTAGTTTCTCCAGTATAAATCATTATGGGTTTTTGATATAATGATATGGGCATTAATAGGTCTCTAAATGTTCCTTTGGATCTTGGTTTTGAACCTAGTGTGAGTGGTTCACCCAATCTAGGGTATGGAGGTCTATTGCTAATTAATGTTTAGATTTCATGGATAGTGGAAATATGTGTGTACAAGGAAGTGAGTGACCTTAAATACTTGAACCTTGTCATTTGGATGGAGTTATAGTAGAATTTATGCTTGAATAAGGTTGTAAAGGTAGTGCATATTTTTTTGACAATGATGATTCTATTGTGTGTCTTGGTATCTTTACAGAGCAGGAAAATCTGATATTTATACACTGATGTATTGAATTGATTTCTCTCAAAACATGATGAATCTTGTGTCTTGAAGGACTGATTAACTAGTTGATAGCAAGAAGGATTGGTCTTTGTTAGTTTTCCTTGTAAGGAAAATGAATTGGTGCTATTTGAGAAGTTTAGACTGTTTTCAATGATTGAAGTTTGGTTATTGACATTTTGGAATCTGATTTAGAATAAGTGTTTTGTTGCCTTGAGGATATGATGTATACAAGAATTTGAAGGATTGGTAATTGGTTGTGTAGCAAGTGAGCATAATGTGTTTCCTTATGAAAGGCTGAGAGAATGTATAGATGTTGATATGGTGGTTGAGAATGATGTGAATCTGATTGATTGAGTCAAAGTTTTCTAATATGGTTTTTGCTTTGAATGAGTCAATTGGAATACTGATAATGACATATGGTTTGTTGAAATTGGAGTGCTAACTTGTTGCCTTGAAGTCTTGTAGAATTGAAGAATCAAAAGAAGTTGTATGAGTTTTGAGGAAAAAGAAAGTGAATTAAGAATTTGATCTTCTCCTGATTTTGATTGGGTTTGATTTACCCTCATGAAATGATGTTGTTGGTGTTGTTGTTGGATCCTTTGCATCATATATACATCAATATAATTGAAAATAATTAAATAATATGGGTGATTAATATATTTATACGTACCTATTTATCTCTTAAACCATATGCTAAATCAATTTCCCTTTGTGTAACATTGGAATCTCCATTACAATGAGCTTCTTTAACCAATGAAGCCACACCTTCCCATGTTAATGCATGACCAGATTGTTGACATTGTTCAATCCATGCCATCATCCAATCAAGATTGTTGGCGATGTACAAATGTAGTGCATCCCACTCTCGACCAATGTATCAAAAAAATTGAAATTCATAAATGATGTATAATTAGTTAATTACCACATATAAAACCTTAATTTATAATTGATGTATATTAAAGATTAATAATTAAATAAGTACAATATATATAAAAATAATATGTAAAATGTATTCCTAATTAATCTCCATGACCATCTTATAATTACCTCTCACTTTCCTCAATCTACCTTTCCCAACGGTACTCCCCTTTGAATTTGTTAATGGGTGGGATCCCACCATGAGTCGAGGTATTTATACCATATATCCCTCCACCATAGAACCCTCGGGATGTGCTCTTTGTCTAACCAAAGCCTTCAAAAATTTCAAGTGCCTCTCAACCATCCACATTGACCTTGTGTGTACAGGTCCACACAATTCAATCTCCTCAACTTGGTGTATGAGGTAGTGTTCTTGTACATTGAAAAATGTTGAAGGTAGACACTTTTGCATTTCACACATTAGATGTGGAATTTTTCTCTTCCAATAATTTATATCTTCTTTATGGATTTCTTTAGATGATAGCCATCTACAAGTGATTCAAGGCACAAATATATTAATGATATTTAATGAAAATATACATTATATTACATAACAAGTAAAAAAAAATGGAAATTATAAGATGTATACAACGAATTGAACAAATATCGCTACTTATCTCATGTATTTTCCAAGATCATATATAACTTGCTTGACATTGATGTCAAAGTTGTCTAGGAGAGATAGAGGTAGAATGTACTGCAACAATTATAAAATGATCTTTTCAGTATTTTTCCAAAAGTAGTAAACATAATACATAGAAAGTACATGTAATATACAAGTGTATATAATATACTAGAATATTTACCTTAATGAAATTTCAATCATGCGTTTTCATCCTTGGTATTCACCTTTCTTTGTTATGATATTGTTTATTTTCGTAGAAAATCTTGTGGGAAATCGAATTTTTTGTATGACTTCTTTCATAGCATTGCTTTGTTGCTCCATTAATAACCAAGGAAGGGCACTTATATTAATTTGGTCACCATCACTATTTGATTGAATGACATTTTTCATTGCATGATTGGCTTCCTAAATGTCACTACAAATTTTAACAATTTTTCTTTGTCATGCCTTCCATCCAATATTTTCCATAACATTTCTATTATATTCTTTCCATTATGCATTGTATCAAAAAATGCACAATTTGTATTTTCTCATAGTAGGAAACCTACTAAATTATCTAGGATAACTTTTTTGAGTCATGTGAGTAACCATTAATGCCTTGACGACCTTCATGAAGCATATAAGTTGAACAAATTAACGACAATCATTGTCAATTACAACATGAGTAAACACAACACAATATAAAAATATAAATTCAAAACATATCATATATGATAGATAAACAATTTGATCTGATGTATAACTTTGATGATTAATTCTATTATATTCCAACTTCCATAGGCGAGGTGTTATTCTTCATGGTTTTGATGTAGTCTCCTCTTTCCCATTGAAAAGATGTTTTTCAGTAGTTTGATACTTATAATTTCTATGGAGGAAGTGTCTATACTCATCAAACACCTGCTTTCCTAAACTTGTTGAATAACGAGATTTCATCTTTGAACCACAAATTGGACATGCAAATTTTTGTTTGTTTGAAGACTTGCAAGATCATATATAATTGGATTAAATATGTCAATTTTTTATAATTATATATAATGAATAGATTATTTAAAAGCATGCATGATATCTGCTTCATAAAATTAAATATCATTGTTAAAAGTCGCGGTCGAATGTTATAACATACCACAAAAATGTGTTAGCCCTGGGGCATCATGAATTTTCGATACAAGCATTGCATGGAATTGAAATTGTCTTTGTCCGATTGGTCTAGAGATGTCATACATAGTGATGCCATTTCATAACTTTAGTAACTCATTAATAAAAGGCTCAATATAGAAATTCATATTTTAACTTGGTACTTACCTAGTTGAATGAACATAAATATTACATAATTATTATAACCATTTTACTGCAATATATATAAATTAATGTACATGACTATTGAATGAAAAAAATATGTCATTATGCAACAAATAAGACAAATGTGATGCTACTACGTTAAAGAAAATTGATGTAAACAAATACCTGGAACAATCATTGACAACATTATGTGCTCCCTCTTTATTGACATCCATGGAGGAATGTTATTGTTGATAACAAAAACAGGCCACACTGAGTAAATAGATCTCAGCTCTTCAAATGGATTGACACCGTCCGCTCCCAATGAAAGCCTGAGATTACGAGGTTCTTCTTTAAAGTGTGGCCATTTTTCCTCCATGTCCCTAAATGAAGAACCATCTGCAGGCATTTGAAGAATGTCATCTCCACTTCTATTTTGTGCATGTTAATCCATAAATTGCACTAAAAGCTTTCACACCTAAATAATCATTGCATACATGGAATAATGGGAATATAATGAAGAACCTTGTGAGACACCTTTTTGGTTAGTTGATCTGTTTGATATCTACTGATATGACATTTCATGCATTCTGTTGCAAATTCTTGTTGTTTATGATATATAATATGATCATTAGGACATGCATCTATTGCTTGATACTCCATTCTGATATCTTTCATAATGGCACATAAATCTCGGTATGAGTGAGGTAAAATATTTGATGGTGGTAACAAAAATTCACCAATCAATCTACAACAAAAAATAATTTGTTCATATAAAGAATATTAATGGTGCATATTTCATCCTTTATTTACTAGTGATGAACTAACAACAATTAAAATAGATGAAAAAATATGACATATATGACATACCTTAACATCCATGAGATTGCTATGTTTGATAAACCATTCATAACCTTCAAGTTCAACAACAAAAATACAACAGAGAGAAGAGTTGTTTGGGAGCCTTCATAAAGGGGCTTGCATGCCTTCTCAATATAGGTAAATCATGAACATCATCAAAGTCATCTTGATCATCATGCTCAGTTGTGCCACTAAATGTGCCATGGATCAATGTATTTGTACCATCATCTTCTTCCATAGGGTCATTAACTTCATCTTTGATATTCACAACTCCATGTTCCCGCTTGCAAAACCACATTCTCTGGGCCATGATAATCCATATCATCTGCCCTAGGGCACCCCACCTTTATAATAATGATAGACACAAATAAAGCATGATCATGATCAAGTGATTATATATATATATATATATAATGTTAAAACAATATAAACATTTACAAATTCAATCAATATAAACACATATAATGAACAACTTACCAATGGACGATAATCATGCCCCCCTTTAATGTGACCATGCTGCTTATAATGTTTCTCAACTGTTGTGATTAAAAGTCATCTCGTCTTTAAGCCCTTGCAATTATTGCAAGGACAATAACATTTCCCATCACCCTTTCTTTTCAATCTAGCCCACATTCTAGCAACTATCTCTTCATTTTGTTCTAGACTAATATTATCTGACATGATTTTTCTTTACCAAGCTTGAATATTTAGATCTTCAAAAAATATCAAACTCACTCCAATAATTTTTAATCATAGATAGGTAAAAAATCTAATAATTTTGATATTTACACCAAAAAAATTTGCATGCAACCACCCCTGCAAAAGAGAAGATAGCCTGAAGTTAATGATCCCAAAAAATACTTTAAAATGGTAATTCCAAAACTTATTAAATTCTGGTTTTACTATGATTTCCAACTGTTAGACTCCTAAAATTAGAATATTGAACTTGCACAAAAAAAATTGGAAATGAAATTCTCAAAATTTACAAGTCTAAAAATGAAATTTGATGAGATGTTGCTTTAAAATATGATTTTCAAACCTAGAAGTACAAATTTGACTTCACAAATGAATTCTGGAAAAAGACAACGACTACCCTCAACCTGGCGATATCTTCTTGATTTTATTTTATTTTCCTAAGAAAATTATCCTTAGTTCTCCACAAACTATCGCAAGTAGAGAAAATTCAAGTAGAGCAAATTTGCAAGTATAGCTAAACATTGTCTTAATAAATAGGTGAACTCACTTTTATTTATGTCAACCACAAATTGATTTTTTCTAATTTTACATGTTTGTTGAAATTCTGACTAGACTGTTCATCAAAATTTTGACAAAACCTAGGTTCGTGAAAATTTTGACGAACGTCGGGGATAAAATTTTTAAAAATTGAAAATTACACATCAAATCCCGACAATACATCAAATTATACATATTTCGTCATAAATTTTCATCGGATTTTGTAGTCAAATGAGTTAGTGCCTTGTTTAATCACATTTCTAACCTTGAGCAAGTGGTTCCATATAATAGAACTATTGGGAATATTTGAGGAAGAAAGGAAATAACTAGGACCTTTTTTTATCAAGGTACTTATCTTTGACAATGTAATACCAATCCTTGTTCCCTTCCAAAAAATTGCACCCAATTTTAGTAAGCAATGATTTGTTGAATTGATTCAATCTCCTTATACCCAATCCTCCTTTTTTTTAGGTTTACACACCTTTTCACACTTAACCAAGGATATTTTTTATCTTCCACTCCTAAAACCAGAAATTTATTTTGGATTTGGTTAATTATTTTGGCCATGTAAGTATGAATCTTAAACAAAGATAAGTAGTAAATTGGTATATTATGAAGAAAAGCTTTCAACAATTGATATTTTCCTACTTGGCTAAACACCTTCCTTTTCCATCTAGATAGATTTATTTGCACTCTTTCCATAATGTTATTCCAGTGGGTATAAGATATATTTTTTATAGTAAGAGAAAGGCCAATATAGATGACAAGAAAATGATCCTCTTAGAAGCCAAGAATTCTCATAATCTTATCTCTAAGAATACCCTCAATGTTGAAGAAGTACACCATGCTTTTGTGATAATTTATGAGTTGGCCAAAAAAATTGACATAAGAAACAAAGATAAAATTCCAAAGTTTAGCTTCAATAATTGAAATATCCCAAAAGAGTATAGTGTCATCAACAAATTATCGATACAAAGAAGGGATGAAGAAGAGATTGCTTTGACCCCAAGGATATTCTTACAATCAATCAACTTATGAAAACTCTTACCTAGAGCCTCAGTTACAAGAATAAACAAATAATGAGAAAGTAGGTACCCTTATCTTATCCCCTTACCCAAGGAGAAGAAAACCCTTGGGATATCATTCACCAACACTGAATAGGAAGGGGGGATACAAGTGTTTTAATAAGGTTAAGTATCTTCTTCCCAAAACTAATTTTTTCCAAAAATTCCATAATAAAAGGCCAAATCATTTTATCATGAGCCTTGTAAATATCATTTTTTAAGAGAAGAGATGGATTTTTATTATTCTCTATTGAATAAATAAGTTCATGGGTGGTGATCACAACATCCATAATTTTCCTACTAGGGATATAGTCTTTTTGGTTGGTGGATATGAATCCATAGAGGACAAGTTTAATTCCATTAACCAACACCTTAGATAAGATCTTATAACCAATATTACAAAGACTAATGGTATTGAAGTTAGCCATAGAGCTAGCCTCCATTTTTGGAACTAACATAATGAAGATTTGATTTAGTTGTTTAAGGAGCTTATCAGATATGAAAAATATCTAGTAACCTTTAGCAAATATTAAGAGAAAATCTCCCAAAAGTCTTGGAAGAAGGATGGGGAGAACCCATATGGCCCAAGGGATTTAAAATATCCAAACGATAAGAACAAAGTTTAACTTCTTCCAAATGAATAAAGTCACCCATTAAAACATTATATCTATCATCCAAGACTTGGGGGATAACTTCCACAAACCTTAAGATATCATTCAAATCTTGGTTATTCACAACAAAATTCTCTCTTAAGAAACAAAAAACAACATTAGTTATATCATCCTCCTTTGAATCTACAAAACTCTTCATTTGAATCTACAAAACCATCATGAAGAGTAAGGTTGCATATCTTATTTCTTCTTCTATGGTTCAATGCATATTGATGGAAGAACTTAGTATTCCCATCTCCTTCTATAAGCCATTGAATTATATATTTTTGTTTATAGAATATTTCCTACTCCTTCATTAAGCTTTGTCATTCAATTCTTAGGGATTTATTTTTAGAACAAGTATCATCATCATTAATACCTTTCTTAATTATATCTTAATTATATTTGATATCATTTAATAACTTCTCATTTTTTTTAAATATTACCAAAGGACATCTCATTCCATTTTTCACTTTTTCTTTAACTAACTTTAACTTTTGAACCAAAGTGAACGTATGTGTTCCATGAAATGGGGTACTCCACCACTTTTCAATCAAGCATCTAAAATTCAGATGGGAGGACCAAATGATCTCATATCTAAAAAGAAAAGGAAAATTTCTAACAACCTCCTCCTAGTGCAAAAGTAAGGAATTTTGATCAAACCCTCCCTAGGGAGAGCCTAGATATTTAAACTAGGAAAAATATTCGAAAGATTAGAGATTATGAGTCTTCCCAATTTCCCCTGAATTAGATTATTCCCATATCTTTGATTTGACCAAGTGAAGGAAGATCCTTGAATATCAACATCCATAAGGCCTGTATTAGATAGGAATTCAACTAAGTCAAACATGTTGTCTAAATAGTCTTCTAGACCTCCTAATTTCTTAGAAGGGAAAAAAGGAGAATAGAAATAACCTCCCAACATCCAATAATCACCTAGAATATTTTTGATAGTAGAGGAAAGAGAATCTCAAAACTACTTTCTAGTAGGATTTGAATTTGGAGTATAGACATATAGTACATCTCATTACATATATTTGGAAAGGTTAGAAAAAGAAACAATAAGGTTGTTCTTGCATTGGACCAATTTACTACCACTCAATCTTACTAGGTTCTTAAGAGTATCAATGCTCCCCCAAAGCCCCCTTAGTAGGATTAACACAAAATATAGCATTTGCCTAGCTTATTTTGGATATGTCGCCAACATTCCCCTATGAAAGGGTATTCTATTAGAATATGATTTGTTGTTTCTTCTTTATTTTTATATAGGACACATACAATTAGTCCCACCACCCCCAGTTTCCTTAAAATTTCACCTATAAGTATCATTTTTGAGTGGCCACCACAAAAAGGCACCAACTTTGGGTAGAGTGTATTTGTGCCAAAACAAAATTTTCATCCAATATTCATTCTTTTCAACCCTTTCTATTGCACTATAGCCCAATTTAACATGATAGGTGTTTGATTTAGCTATGTTTCATTTGATCTTATCCTCATTTTCAATTATTGTTATGTTTCTTTTACATTTTTCTCTCTCCATTCACTCCTTCTAGTGTCTACTTAATTTTTTTCCTTTAAGGGAGCACCATTTCCACTTTACTATCCCCTCTTCTACATACGACTACACATACTCTCTGCCCTTTTATTCCCACTACACTTTCAATAGTTCCCACACATTTTTCAATTCTTATATTTTTGATAGTTCCATCTCTTCATTCCATGAATCTTCCCAAAAAGAAAAATTTGGGAAGATTATGGGATGGGGAGATGGAACTATTAGAAATATAAGAATTGGAAGATGTGTGGGAAATCTTGAAAGTGTAGTGGGAATAAAAGGTCAAATATTATGTGGAGTCATATGTAGAAGAGGGGATATTAAAGTGGAAATGGTGCTCTCTTAAGGGAAAAAAATAAGTAGAGACTAGAAGGAGGGAATGGAGAGAGAGATAAGTAAAAGAAACATAATTGAAAATTAGGATGAGATCAAATGGAATATAGCTAAATCAAACACATATAGTGCTAAATTGAGCTATAGGGAAATAAAAAGGGTTGAAAATGAGGAATATTGGCTGAATTTTTTTGTTTTGGCACAAATACACTCTACCCAAAGTTGGTGCCTTTGTGTGGGTGGCAACTCAAAAAACGAATACTTACAGGTGAAAGGTTAAGGAAATTGGGGGTGGTGGGACTAATTAGATGTGTCCTATATAAAAATAAGAAGAAACAAAAAACTACATTCTAATAGAATTCCCTTTCATAAGGGAATGTTGGTGACATATCCAAGGAAGATGGTGCATGGTATTTATGAATTACACCATTAGCCTCCACCAAAATTCCAGTGAGTGAGGCCAATCATAAGCTCACTACCTTTATGACTTTATTCACCTGACCTTTAAATTAATCCCTTTGATCTTGTAGTTGTTGTATTCAAGAGTGTAGAATCTCCACTTGCTCCCTTATGACACCATCACTATCTTGTACAGGATCATAAGTTGCAACCACACTAATGATCTGCATTTCAATGGAATTAATCTAATCCTTTATGCTCTTTGTTGTTGTAGGCCACTTCACATAGAAAACATACAAAACTTTTGCTTCCTCTAGGCACTTCTGAATGTCCTTAATACATGTTTGCAATTTTGCCAATGCACTATCACACTTTTCAAAGGCATCTATCATTCTCTTTTCATTGAAATTTTTTCCTGCTTGTTTCTCTAGATGAGATGAATAAGTCTCAAAGGACTCCATTAGTTTCTTCATCTATTGTGTAGGGGAAAAAGATGTATCCCTTTTTACTTTAGAAATTTTTTCTTCTAGCACCTTCATTTCCTCTTCCAAAACGCCTACACTCTCCACCTATTATTGTAGCAACTCTCGCCTTGCAGTGGAGTGGAGTACATCTCCAAGATTCAACTTGTGAAGGGGAGACATACTAGAAAAATTGACTTGTCCATCAAAGGTGGGAACATGTAACAGTTGTGGGGACACCAATGATTTAATTTGCATTTCTTGTGCCAAGAAATCCTTGATTGAGTCCACTAGAGAGGAATATTCTTTCTCTGAACTTTCTTCTTTATCACTCTTCTCCTTCTCCTTCTCTGTTTCCTTCTCCTTTTCCTTTTCTTTTCATTTTCTTTCTCCATTTATTTATCCTTTTCCTTCTCTATTTCCATACCAAATACATCTTTCCATTTTTGTTGACTGAAGACACCTTTCTCTTTTGTAATCACCAGAGGAGGCATATTATCAGTATCTTACACATTCAAAGGCTCTTGTGCATTCATGTCAACATTACTTTGGAATTCTTCAATGATTTTGTTTCCATCTGAATCTTCTATTTGACATCATCATCCATGCTCATAAGAAGGTCTATTCTTTGCTTAGTGTGGGGCTCTTTAGCTTTCTTTCTGACTATCTTCTCCTTTTCTAATTGGGAGATATAGGAACCAGCCTTATTGATAGCCTATTGTCTCAGCTCCTCATCTACTTTGATTACATTCTCTCTTCTTTATTTCACAGCCTGTTGTAGGCCTTCTAAAACCTTTTCAATGAAGTCACTCAAGGACCTATTTTTCTTGAGCATATACACAATAATAGCCTTTTCAATGGTCTTTTTATCTTTTAGAGGGACTTCCAGATGGACCATTATGGTTTCATCCAATAAACCATGGCTAACAATTCCATTTTAGATGGCTTCAAACTCAAGGGGGTCATATGAAACTATTTCTAGAGGAGATTAATCTATTTTCTCCTTCTCTATCTTCTTCCCTTTACTTTTTAGTTTGATGGAGCCTTCATCTTCAACTTCTTCCTTCTCCTCTTATTCTTCCTCATCCATATTCTTCCTCTTTTCCTTTTGCTTAGGCATAACATGCCCAATTTTTTTGGCCTTCTTTTGTGGAGGATTTTTTGATGCAACTCTTCTTCTTACACCAATTGACTGTGTAGATATAGAGGGTTGTGGGGTAGATGCAACAACAAAAGTGGATCTATTGGACCTTCTTGGTTCTTTGTTGGCTTCTAGAGAAAGAGATTTAGCTTTATAACTCTCTGCAAGGGCATTAGATGTATACTTTGGAGGAAGACCCCATTTCTTGTGAAGCTCATCTATCTGTTTCTCCAAATGCTCCTCTACATGCTTCTTATATGATGTGTCCATTATCTCTTCATTTTGTTGAGAAAGGGTGTCTCAAACTTATTAGCATAGAAGCCATTGACTTTCAGTTCATCAGGCTAATAGGTGAATGTTGGTGAGACTATGTTTCTAGTCTCCTCGACATCTTAATAAGCTCTCCATGGGTTGGTGTTAAGTGCTTCATTAGGTTAAAAGTCACATGTCGACATGACTTAGATATGAGTCTCCTCTCTCTGTAGGCACTTGGCTTATCACTAAGTGTGTTTGGAGTTTTCATTGGCCGAAGATTCATCGACAAGACAAGTAAACATTGACAGGACTAAATGAGCAGTCTCTTCAACATACCGATGAACTAAAATAAGTGTTTCATCAAAGTGAAAGGTCAATGTTGGAGGGAGTCACTTGGAAATCCCTTCAACATCCTAATGGACTTCCAGGATCTCTTCATCAGAGGGAATGGTGGATTTCGCTGGGATGTTGATGATGGTCTCTTCAAAATGTTGATTAGGTGGGACCAAACGACGTGAAGTATAATTCCAATTGTATAGTGGTGACATGGTTGACATGTAGGCAGTGGGGACAACCCAATCAAGGATACAAGGTTTTTCAGTGAGACTTCATGATATCAGAAGGAGTTTTCATATCATCCCTTCAACATTTCAATGGGTCTTCATGAGCGATACTTCACCATGTTAGAGGAAATCATCATAGAGTCTCTTCAATATCTTGATGGAGGGTGTTGGCAGTGGTGAATGCCTACGAAGGACTCTTATCAGAGTGACAGTAGGAATTCAAAGAGACAAGGCTTCAAGTCTCTTTGACATTCCAGTAGAGCTTCGTAGAAGAGACAATAACTGTTTATGGAGGTTGAAACTATTGGCATATGACTTCTAGTGTTGCCATTGATGGAAACTAAAGTCATTGATCTAGTCCATATGTCAGCATTTGTCTATACCGGAAGGTAGAGTGAAGAACATGGTATCCGGTTGAAGCTTGAATATGTCAAGTAGTTTACATTATCAGGTTATCAATTTTGGTTGTGAATCTCAAGGAAGGTCGATGGGTATCTAAAATTTCTTACTCTTGAGTTTTGTGTTGTTGCATCAATTGGTGTATGAGTTAGGAGATTTGGTTGTTCAGTTTTATGTTTATCAGTTTATGAAGGCTGACTAAGCAAATGATGGGTGTTGCAGATGTTTAAGGTGAAATTGTTTAAAGTATTTGTGTTCGAATATTTTGTTTTAGGTCCTATCTATGCTATGGCCGACTTTGGTGGATGCGCATTAAAATTTATTCATGATTTGAGTCGACACTTGGAAGATATTTTCTATTTCATTGGAGCCAACATATAGTGATTGAAATCTTGGTAGTAGATATATATGAGATCGATTAATTCATTTTGGTGTGTATGTGTGAGAGTTCAATATGTGTTGATGTATGTGTGAATATCAAAAGAGCAGTTGAGAGATTTTCATTAGTGCAGAAGAGAATTTTTGTAAAGCAAATTAAGGCTGAGTAGAGTGAAGTGTAGAATTAGATCAAAGGTCCAGAATCTGATCTATGAGCCTAATCAGAACTGGGATCAGGCATTTATAGATTCTATCTATTCAGTTCAACCTTTTTTTGTAATTCAAATCTTTTGTAAGATAGTGATCCTTCCTTATTTTTAGTAGTGAGCTCTAGGAAGTATGCCTGAATGCAAGTGTATTCCCATTTTGTAAAACACTATATTTGAGTACTCAAATTGTGGATTGACCTCCACCATGCTTTTTCCCCTAACAGGGTTTCCACACAAAAATCCTTGTGTTATGGTGTTGTGGCTTATTGTTTCATGTTCATGCATCCTTCATTTGATTGAATATTTTAAGCACTTGGAAGGACAAATTAATAAAGTTTAAAATTTCTCAACACTGATTCACCCCCCCTCTCAGTGTTGCTTGAGTCCAACAGAAATGACAATGCTTGAAAAGTCGGTATGTATTGAATGCCATAGTGCAAATGGAATAGAGAGAGAAGAAATTGAGTTTCAAGGGGGTTATGCTGTCGGATTCTCTCTATATGGAACAAGATGTAAATATCCATGTAAAGGCTTATAGTCTACATTGTATTGCAACTTTGTATTTGGTTATTGAATAATACAATGGATCTATGCTTTTTGAGTGTGGGGTTTTTTACTTGAAAGGGTTTTCCCCATGTAAATCTTTGTGTTCATGTCTTTTGTTCCTTCTTACGTGTTTAATGATTTCTTTGTAGAATATGTTTAATGCATGTTTTTGAAACTACTTTATTTTGAAATATCTTAAATTACTTGAAATTTTCTCTAAGGATTAAGGTGGGAAATGAACTATGTTTGATTCCACTTTATGGAATAGTAGTATGTGTTTTTGAGAGTTTTTGAAGAAATGAATGTTACTGAAGACACAAATCTTGGATGCTCTTTCTGAGATGAACCAAATTTCCCTTCAATTTTCATCAGAGCTTTCT
>VDFB02017145.1:0-17187 GCA_007258455.2 Sequoia sempervirens
GAGGTGGATTAATGGTGGATGATGTGGGATTTTTTTTTGAAACCAATGGTATAGATGAACCCATTGGAGGATTGAGTAAGGACATCCCTATTTGCTTCAAGGGTTGACTCTGTTGTATGGTATTGGTAGGCCCTTGCACACTGTTTTGAGATATTGGATCCACATTGCTTTGTGTAATGGTAGGAACACTTGTGGTACTCATGGATGTGGATGAAGAAGGATTCCATCGATATGTTGAAGTTGTGGTTGAGTAATGAATATCAAGAGTTGTGTATATCTATTTAGGATCTTCAGGAACAGGAGGAGGACCAAAGATAGGCGTCCAAGTGGTTGTGTTAGATGGAAGATTGGGTTCAAGTGTTCCCATAAGTCTATTTTTTTCAAATTAAAGGGCATGACAAAATTCTTTAGAAAGGCTCATTGCAATACTAGGAATGTAAGTTTTATTTAGCCCTAGTGATGGGGTGATGAAGCCTTGTGTTAAATTTTGTGCCACAAATGTAAGGAAGTTAGGAGCTACATTTTCAAAGGTTTGATGTTCCATATGTTCCTCCCTAGTGAGTTCAAAGGGGTTGATTGTGACACATTCTATCTCATACGATCCTGATGGTGATGAAGGTTGTTGTGATGGTGCAACTTCACTCCTTGGATCAAATTCTAAAGGATTTGGATCACTTGAAGTAAATGTCACTTTGGTTTTCTCCATGATTCTCTTGTGTTGTGATCTAGTCTTTACCATAAATGTTTTGTCACCTATGGGAGAGTTTTGTTGTGATTTGTGATGTTTGAACTCTCTAGTTGACTCAAATCTAGGTAAAAGAGATGCTCTAAGTATTTTGGGAGAAATTGTGATAATGGGGGATGAAAAGATAGATGATGTGGAGAGTGATTTTTGCAATTGTTTTGAAACAACACTTTTGACTTAGTCTTGATGTTTTGATGTTGGGATAAAGGATTTTTATGAACTTGTAAATCTTTAGGGTAGACTCATGACCTTCAAGATGAACTAGTTCAAGTATGATAACTAACTTAACTAAGTACATGGAAAATGATACATTTCATGTACAAAGTAGCTAATTTAGAGGTTGGTTTGATTTGATTTAATGTTTAAGTCACAAAGTGTTGGTGTACTCAAAATTTTACAAAGATAGGTGAAGTGAAAGATGAAATTTGATGAAGGGATGAGTGAGATATTTGACCCAATGTTGACCTAAAGTGAACCTTTGTTTTGACAAGATCAAGGTAGTCAGGATGATGCTTGTGCCATAGAAAAATGGCCCTTTGTCATTTTCATGGCCTTTTAGGTTTTGTTTCATGGTATTTGATATATTTTGCTCTAATTTTATGTTGTAACATGGCTTGAACATGCATATTTAGGTATTAAAATTCAAATAATAATGTCTTGTGAAGGTGTTGTGAAGTGTTGTAAGACATTTCTACATTCTTCTAGACTCTATTTATTGCAATTCACCTAAAAATCACCTTTTCATCACTAAACAAGTCCTATTTTAAAGTGTTGTAAAGTCTTATAACAAGATTTCATGCCTTTCTAGGTACAACTTCACTATTTATCCCTTTCTCATGCTTTATTTGGCCCCTTTATGCCCTCATATGTCTTAATTAAGTGTATTTTTTAATGTAAAAATGATAAACAACATTAAATGTAACAATTCCTGATGACACCATTTTCAAGTCCTAGGTGGGACCCATTGTTGTTGTTATTCACCATGGGTGTGAATAGTCCCCATATCTCAATTTTTTAAAGAAGAAGAAAATTTCCTTCAGGAGTTTTATTCAAAAACACTTGATGTTAGCTTGTGATGAGGTATGAAAGGTTAATTAAGGTACAAGTGTGTATAAATATGTGATTTTCACCTCATTTTACATCCCCCATAATCTCCTCACTCATTCAAGCATTCAAGCATTCTACAACATAAATTCAAGCAATATTCAAGCACTTTGGAGCATCCATTGACATTACTTCAGATTTGCATTATCAAGGGTTTGGTAAGTTGATAGCTATTGCATGTTATTAGTTTATCATTATCTTTCTTTTCATTGTTTCATTAAGAGTTTGATTACCAAAAGTGGGGTTTGACCAAGGAAAACCCCTATTTGCTAACCCTCAATACATTTCCCCATGTTTTAGACCTAGGTATGCAAATTTAACAAACTTTGGTGTTGAAGGTGTGGTAAACAAGTCAACTAGGTGCTACAAGTCGACTCATTCATATTTAAACTTTGAAAGGTTTGAGTCCGTTTCCTACATTGACTTCAACAACCTTGTGTGGGAATTTCCAAATCTGGTGTTGCAAGGATCTGATTTTTAGAATTTTAGGAAAAAAGTTGGTTACCTAGGTGTGAATGAGTCCAACCTTGATTCAGAAACATGAATTTTAGCCAGTTCCATATCCCAATAATAGAAACCGGGTTTACGTTCCTGGTAGGAGGGGACTAATTAGATCACTTTGGACGAATGAATTCTGTGAAATTTCAATATGTTTCAGTATTTTCACAACATTGATCACATCAAATCTTGCCCGGGTGCTCTGTTTTTAATCCTATTTCTTTTTTGTTGCATTATTATTTCATCATTTAGTTCATTGTTTGCATATCACGGTGTATTTTCTCAAACATGGTTTGCAAATCTTAGTTTTGCATTCATAATAATCATTCATTTAAATCCTTAATTGCATATAGGTTGCTTCATTTTATATTAGAAAACATCACACATAGCATTATTTAGTTAGTATTTTTACCCTCTCTCCTTCTAGATTTCTGAAGAGGCTAGAGAGATCCTAGAGCCGAAAATCGAGTTCTATTGGTGGTGTTTTGAACACTTTGTTTTTCTAATTTCATTTGCATATTGCATCCTAGATTACTTTTGCATCAACATTCAATTAGGAAATTGTTTTTTTTTTTTGCATTCTAGAAATTTTCCTATTGCATTAGTGAAAAATTCATTTAGATTTCATTTTTGCATTGCATCTCATTGAAAAAACTAAAATTCTGCATTTTCTCATGATTGCATACTGTGGTAAATTCACCAAAATTTCTGAAAATACAAAAACATCATATTGGGACTCATTTTCCACCCTGGGTTAATCAGTCCCTCTGCACTTTTTAAACAGTATTTCTGGGCATCTTTTAAGAATTTTCCTACATTCCAATTTCTTGTTCTTGCATTCTATTTTCATTTCCAAAATCTCTATTTTTAATCATTTATTGCACCTTATTTCACTTGCATCATGGAATTTCCTTTCAATAAGTTTTGGAATTCATTAAAATCATTGGTAGACATGTCCAATTGTGCCTTTGGTTGTGACCCTAATGACCTTGAACTCACACATGCTCCTTCAACTCCTCATGATGTAGACATCATTGGAGAAGATGATGCTAGCATGAACAAGTTCTACAATGACTGCCTTGACAACCTAGAAGCCAATCCAGCCTTTTATCCATCC
The DNA here is from genome assembly GCA_007258455.2 of Sequoia sempervirens. Taxonomy (NCBI): domain Eukaryota; kingdom Viridiplantae; phylum Streptophyta; class Pinopsida; order Cupressales; family Cupressaceae; genus Sequoia; species Sequoia sempervirens. Next base: position 3,465 of record VDFB02017145.1, read on the forward strand.
ATGAAGTCACAAGATCTTCCTACTGTTGTACCTCATGATCACTTTTCCTATTTAAATCCTAAAATCAATGTAGGACCTAAGGTTCCTCCCACAAGTGGACATAGTTCCTCTAAACAAACACACTCACAACAATTTTATGATCACAAAGTCACAAACACTCCTATAAACCTTGAAGAAACATATGGTAAAGGCTTTACTATCTTGAAATGACGGCTTGTGACAAAAAGCATAGATGCCAGCGCTCCATCAACTACTTGAGCGTGATAGTCTTGATACAGGCAGGTTGGATGCAAGATCCTTCTCATCCCGATAAACATCCTTTTCAACCTAGGAGACTTCGAGATGCTGGTACAATGATCTTGGATGCTCCTCCTGACTTGAACATTCTCCTTCCACGTGAACAACCATTATATACTCTTCTCTGAGACAAAGGATTAGGATCATAGATTTATCCTTGAACCGAGAATCTAGCAAACGAAAGCGACCTTACAAATTCAAGAAGCTCAAGTTTCCTACACATCCTTCACCTGAATGTGAAAGGAAACTTCAACTTCTTCTAAACAAAGGTCTTATACTTTTACCATGTATGAATAGGTTAGTTATTCATACAAAAGACTCTAACATACCATTTTGCAAATATCATCGTATTCTTGGACATCGAACAGAAGAATGTCAAACATTGAAGGACATACTAGATAAGTATCACTTCACTGATACTGATTGTTTCCCCATCATACCTTAAAACAATCTAAAACCCTTTTTCATGCCATAGTTGTAGAGTTTCCTATTCTCACTATTGCATGATCCTTTCCCATCACCCACCTTGGCTCATTCTTGCATTTACAGTTTGTGGGGGGCAAGAAGTTGTTAGCCTTGTCCATGTAATGCATTTTACTTTGTCTCTTAATTATGTTATTTTATTTCCGCTTAACCATTTAAGATTGAGAAACCAATAACTTAGTTAATGGTTGACTTGCACTTGCATCACTTGTTCCTTTTAATTTTCCTTGCATGTGCATATCATGTTCCCCCATATCGTGTGTTTGTTGTTCCCTCTCTTTGTACACTTCTTCTATTTTTACTTCTATTCTTCTATTCGTTGTGCATTGTCTTTTTCAATCTTGCTTTTGTGTTCTCCTTTTTGGGATGACACAAAGAAATGTATGTCTCTCTTATGTTGACCCTACTCATCATTCCCTTTGCTTTGTGCTTCATTCAGCTTTTGGGAATTAAGCGTAGAACCCTATGTCTCCATGTTGACCCAAAGGTCTTTTTCTTTTTTTTTCCTTTTTGGATGGCGAAAGCTAGAGACTTACCCTATGTCTCTTCCATGTATTGACCCCTACATGAGAGTCCTTATCTTTTCTCTGGTTTTATTGTTTCCTTTTTCAGGGATGGCTAGTGAATGTCTCCTTCATGTTGACCCAAAATCCTATTCATTTTCTTTTCTCTTTTCATTTTGTTCTCACTTGTGTTTTCCTTTTGGGGACAATGCAAATCATTGAGACTGTAATGTCTCTTCCATGTTGACCCAAACCGAACTTTATTTTTCCTTTGTTATCACTCTTTTTGTGTCATTCTTCTATTTTTATGTGCTTTGGGGCATGATGACAACTTCAAGCTCTTTTATAAACACATTGCAGCAATGAAGCATATGGCTTGGCATAGGGCTTTCTAAGTTGGCTCTCATGTCTTGTGTCCTTTTTCCATTTTCTTTCCTTCACTACTTTAAAGTAATTGCTCACAAAATGATGTGTAGAAATTCCTTTAAAGTGGGGGCATACATTACCATAATTCATTTGCATTCTTTGTTCCTAGTGTAGCCTTGTCATTTATGTGATGCATTTGTCACTTTGTGGGTGACATTCGGTGTGATGTCCTTCATAATTATGATCTATCTAAGCATATTACATTCCTCTTGGTGGCCTCATGCGACACACTACATCCCCTAAGCTGTGAATATACTATTCTTTGATTGGTCCTCTTTTGGAGACATTAGACACAATGTCCCCTAAGTGAATGACCTTGCATGAACTAAACAAGACTCCTTTGAACATCTTTTGCATTTAACACTTTTACACTTTACATTTTTGCATTTTTACATTTCACATTTTTGCCATCTTGCATAAGGCAACTTGCATGAATATGGTACCTTTCTTTTTGTTCAAGACATTTTTCTTTGTGGCACCTTGTTAAAGTTATCAGTAGGTACAACTTTAATATGGTTGAGCGGGAAGCCCACCTAGCAACATGACTATTCCCCATAGCCACCTTTGTGTTTGTGAGTGCATACCAACTAGCATATGTATCTTACCTTTTTGGGCTTTCTCACTCCATAGACAGCCAAAAGTTCCATGGCCCCAGAGTGAGTACATTTGGGCCTTCTCACTTGGCAAACCGTCATGTGTTATATCACCCCAGAGTGAGTATACATTCTCTTTTAGCCAATATCTAATCCATAACTAGTTGGATTGAAGATCGAAGCTTCATCCAATTCATTTCAACACTTGTGTGTTCCTTTGTTCTTATGTTTAGTTTGACATGGGATCTTCATCCTAGGGGCTTGGTTATCACTCTTGATTGTTGTCATTCCATCTTGCTAAGATAAGAGCATTTGAACCCTCCTCTCGAAGTTCATAGCTACTTTAGTGTGAGTTTCAAGCAAGGTCTTGTTTAATGGTATTTGATATATTTTGCTCTGATTTTATGTTGTAACATGGCCTAAACATGTATATTTAGGTATTAAAATTCAAATAATTATGTCTTGTGAAGGTGTTGTGAAGTGTTGTAAGACATTTCTAGATTCTTCTAGACTCCATTTATTGAAATTTACCTAAAAATCACCTTTTCATCACTAAATAGGTCCTATTTTGAAGTGTTGTGAGATCTTGCAACCAGGAATTTCTGGTGCAGCTTACTGTTGCTCATTTCTCATGCTTTATTTGGCTATGCCCTCGTATGTCTTAATTAGAATTGTATTTTTGAATGTAAACCCGACAGGCAACATTAAGTAAGAGCAATTCCCACAACACCATTTCAAGTCCTAGGTGCGACCCACGACCACCGCTGGGTGGCGAATGATAAGATCCCCTTGGCTCCAAATTAAAAAAATTTAAAATTTCCTTTCGGGTTTTTATTCAAAAACACTTGATTTCAACCTATGATGAGGTATGAATAGTTAACTAAGGAAAAAGTGTGTATAAATATGTGATTTTCACCTCATTTTACATCCCCCATAATCTCCTCACATGTTCAATCATTCCATCTCACATCTCAAGCATTCAAGCAATATTCAAGCACTTTGGAGCATCCATTGACATTACTTCAAATTTGCATTATCAAGGGTTTGGTAAGTTGATAGCTATTGCGTATTATTAGTTTATCAATCTCTTTCTCTTCATTGTTTCATTAAGGGTTTGATTAATAAAAGTGGGGTTTGACCAAGGCAAACCCCAATTTGCTAACCCTCAACCATTTTTCCCCTATTGCATGTTTGTTTGCAAACCTAGGTATGTAGATTTAACAATCTTTTTGGTGTTGAAGATTGGAAAAAAAGTCAAGTAGGTGCTTCAAGTCAACTTATTCATATATCAAGCTTGGAGAAGATTTTCTATCTTTTTCCTGCAGAATTAACTTTGGCAACCTGACAATTAGAGATTTCCAGATCTGGTATTGTAGAGTTGTCTCCTAATTTTTTAGAATTTTGGGAGAGGACTGATTCACCACTAGTGGTGAATGAGTCCCACCTTAGGACTGAAATTCTAATTTTTTTCAAATTCTAGATCCTGACAGTGAGAAACCAGTTTCTGACACTTTTCACTAGTAGGAGGACTAATTCACCACCCTGTGCGAATGAGTCCCACTATGAAATTTTAGTAATTTTAGTCAACATTCACAACATTCTAGAATCATCAAATCTTTCCTAGGTTCACTTTTTTTCATCCTATTTCTTTCTATTATGTATTATTTCATCATTTAGTTCATTGTTTTCATATCACAGTGTGTTTTCAAACATAGTTTAAATCTTAGTTTTGCATTCATAGTCATTCATTTAAATCACTTAATTGCATTTAGCTTACTTCATCTAGATTAGAAAACATCACACATAACATTATTTGAATGAAATAGTTAGTATTTTTGGCCCTACCTCTCTCCTTTTAGGTGAAAAACCCTAGAAGAGCTAGAGAAGTCCTAGAGAGCCAAAAAATCAACGGTTGATTTTGGCGAACCCGCATTTTGAACACTTTCCATTTCTGATTTCATTTTCATATTGCATCCTAGATTACATTTGCATCAACATTCAATTAGCACATTGTTTTGTTTTTGTATTCTAGGACTTTTCATATTGCATTAGTGAAAATTTCATTTAGATTTCATTTTTACATTCTATCTCATTGAAAAAATTAAAAATATGCATTTTGCATCCTTGATTACATTCTGTAGAAGCATTAAAATCATCTTAAAATTTCTGAAAAACACACAAAAACATCATATTGGGACTCATTCGCCACCCTGGGAGAATCAGTCCCTCTCTAATTTTTAGACAACATTTATGGCATCTTTTTGGCATTTTCCTGCATTCTATTTTCAGTTCTAGAATCTTTGTTTCTAATCATTTATTGCACCTTATTTTATTTTCATCATGGAATTTTCTTTCAATAAGTTTTGGAATTCATTAAAATCATTGGTAGACATGTCTAATTGTGCCTTTGGTTGTGACCCTAATGACCTTGAACTCACACATGCTCCTTCAACTCCTCATGATTTTCCTCCTCGTGATGTATACATCATTGGAGAAGATGACGCTAGCATGAACAAGTTCTGCTTTGACTGCCTTGACAACCTAGAAGCCAATGCAGCCTTTTATCCATCCATGAAGTCACAAGATCTTCCTACTATTGCACCTCCTGATCACTTTTCCTATTTACATCCTGAAATCAATGTAGGACCTAAGGTTCCTCCCACCAGTGGACATAGTTCCTCTAAACAAACACACTCACAACCCTTTTATGATCACAAAGTCAAAAACACTCCTATAAACCTTGAAGAAACATATGGTAAAGGCTTTACTATCTTAAGTAAACAAGCTTGTGACACAAAACATGAACATGACATCCATCAACTTCTTGAACAATAGTCAACCGATACACACACAACAGGATTAGGATACCAAGATCCTTCTCATCCTAATAGACATCCTTTTTAACCTAGGAGACTTCAAGATGCTAGTACAATGATCTTAGATGCTCCTCCTGACTTAAAATTTCTCCTTCCACATGAACAACCATTATACTCTTCTACAGATAAGGATGTTAGGATCCCCATGGGTCCCCTTCCTCCTATTCATGAACAAGGAGAATCTAGAAAATGAAAGCGACATTACAAATTCAAGAAGTTCAAGTTTCCTACACATCCTCCACCTGAATGTGAAAGGATACTTCAACTTCTTTTAAACAAAGGTCTTATACTTTTACCACCTATGAATAGGTTTTTTATTCATTCGAAAGACTCTAACATACCGTTTTGCAAATATCATCGTATTCTTGGACATCGAACAGAAGAATGTCATACATTGAAGGACATACTAGATAAGTATCACTTCACTGATACTTATTGTTTCCCTGTCATACCTTAAAACAATCTAAACCCCTTCGTCATGCCATAGTTGTAGAGTTTCCTATTCTCACTATTGCATGATCCTTTCCCATCACCCACCTCGGCTCATTCTTGCCTTTACACTTTGTGGGGGGAAAGAAGTTGTTAGCCTTGTCCTTGTAATGCATTTGACTTTGTCTCTTAACTATGTTATTCCTTTTCCACCTAACCATTTAAGATTGAGAAACCAATAACTTAGTTAATGGTTGACTTGCACTTGCATCACTTTTTCCTTTTTGTTTTCCTTTCATGTGTGTATCATGTGTTTTTTGTTCCCTCTCTTCGTACACTTCTTCTATTTGTACCTCTATTCTTCTATTTGTCATGCATTGTCATTTTCACTTTTGTTTTTTTGTTCTCCTTTTGGGGATGACACAAAGCGTAGAGACATCCTATGTCTCTTTGATGTTGACTCACAAGGTCCTTTTCTTTTTAAATTTTTCTTTTGTGTTTTCCTTTTGGGGATGATGCAAAGCATAGAGATTCCCTATGTCTCTTACATGTTGACCCAAAATGTCCTTGTCTTTTTCAATTTTCCTTTTGTGCTTTCCTTTTGGGGATGACGCAAAGCATAGAGAAACCCTATGTCCCTTCCATGTTGACCCACAAGGCCCTTGTCTTTTTCTCTTTTTTTTTTTTGTTTTTCCTTTTGGGAACTCAAGGCGTGAGATATGAAATGTCTCCTTCATATTCCTGCCCAGAATCCTTTTCATTTTTCTTTCACCTTTTCAATTTCTTCTCACTTGTGTTTTCCTTTTAGGAAAATTACAAAGCGTGAACTCACAATATCTTTCCATGTATTTAAAACAAACTTTATTTTTCCTTTGTTTTCACTCACTTTGTGTCATTCTTTTAGTTCTATGTGCTTTGGGGCATGATGATAGTTTCGAGATCTTTCATAAACACATTGCAGCAACAAACATACTAACCCCAGATCCATAGATCCCTTATGTGTTTGGTGTGCTTTCTTTTCTGGGGGAAACTCCCTTTCTTTGTTTTTTCATTTTCCTTGACATGGCGCAGCCTAACTTCGAAACATATGACTTGGCATAGGGATTTCTAAGTTGGCTCTCATGTCTTGTGTCTGTTTTGCATTTTATTTCCTTCGCTACTTTAAACTAATTTCTCACAGAACAATGTGTAGCAATTCCTTTAAAGTGGGGTCCATACATTACCATAATTCATTTGAATTCTTGGTTCCTAGTGTAGTCTTGTCATTTATTGGATGTGTTTGTCACTTTGTGGATGACATTGGGTGTGATTTCCTTGCATTTGTGATCTATATCTCAACATATATACATTCTGGAAGTAGCCCCTCATGCTTGGCCTTACTTGCATCCCTGGTGCCAGAATATACTATTGCAGTTGGTCCTCAGGGACGTAGACACAATGTCCCCTAAGTTACTGACCTTGGATGAACTGAACACGACTCCTTCAAACATCTATTGCATTTCACACTTTTACACTTTACATTTTTACATTTCACATTTTATGAATATTTTAGCCTTATTTAATTTTCCTTTCTTTTTTTAGGCATTTTTCTTTGTGGAACCTTGTTAAGTTATGTTAGGTATAACTAATATGGTTGAAACAGGAAACCCACCGGCGGCATGACTTTTCCCCATAGCCACCTTTATTGTTTGTGGTGCATACCAACTAGCATATGTATCTCTTACCGTTTTGAGTTTCTCACCCCATGGATGGCAGGGGTTAAATGGCCTAGGTGAGTGTTGGGTGCCTCTTTGTGGTCGTGTGTTATATCACCAATTGAGTATACATTCTCTTTTTAGCCCTAAGATCTATTAATCCCTTAATGGATTGGACGTGATCGAAGCTTCATTAATTATTTCAACACTTATTATTGTTCCTCTGTTCTTATGTTTAAGGGTTTTTCCATGGGATCTTCATAGAGCAGGGGGCTTGATCATCCTCTCTTGATTATTGTCATCTATCTTACTATAAGTGAATTTAGAACTCCTCCTCTCGATGTTCATGGCTACTTTGGAGTGTGAGTTTGAAACAAGTTCATCCCTCTCACGCTAAAGTAGGAGCCTAAATGTGTTGTAGAAAAATGGCCCCTTTTCATTTTCATGGCCTTTAGGTCTTGTTTCATATTGTTTGATATATTTTGCTCTGATTTTATGATGTAACATGGCTTGAACATGCATATTTAGGTACTAAAATTCAAATAATGACATCTTATGAAGATGTTGTAAGAAATTTCTACATTCTTCTAGACTTTATTCATTGCGATTACCCACAAAATCGCATTTCATCACAAAACAAGTCCTTATTTTGAAGTGTTGTTGTAAAATCTTTATGACAAGATTTCACACTTTTCTAAACTTTAACTTCACTATTTATCCCTTTCTCATGCTTTATTTGGCCCCTTTATGCCCTCATATGTCTTAATTAAGTTTATTTTTTAATGTAAGCCCGACAAACAACATTAAATGAAACTTAATTCCCGACACCCATTTTCAGGTCCTAGGTGGGACCCATTCACCATGGGTGGCGAATGAGTCCCCCTTGGCTCCAAATTAAAAATAAATAAAATTTTCTTTCGGGTTTTTATTCCAAAACACTTGATGTCAGCCTATGATGAGGTATGAATGATTAACTAAGGCACAAGTGTGTATAAATATGTGATTTTCACCTCATTTTACATCCCCCGTAATCTCCTCACTCATTCAAGCATTTCATCTCACATCTCATGCATTCAAGCAATATTCAAGCACTTTGGAGCATCCATTGACATTACTTCAGAATTGCATTGTTAAGGGTTTGGTAAGTTGATAGCTATTGTGTGTTATTAGTTTATCATTCTCCTTCTTTTCATTGTCTCATTGAGGGTTTGATTATCAAAAGTGGGGTTTGACCAAGGCAAACCCCTATTTGCTAAACCTTGTAGACATGGAAAATATACCGATTGACATTGCACATGCTTGATCCTGATTACTAACACCATTTCATCTTAAATCATCCCTCAGTCTAACCATTTAATCGAACATCTTTATTTGATTAAATTCATCAATTTCCCTCTCTTAATTAAATAAATCATGTTTGATCTAATTAAGTATTTTTCTCTTGTTAATTAAATAATCCCCTGTATTTAATTAAATCTCTAAAGCCTATCTATTAAATTAAATAAATTAAACCTTGCTTAATTTAAGCTAACATCATCCTCCTTTATTAAATAAATCAAAAGTCTTTATTTAATAAATCCCTAAAAACATATCCTTCTCACATTTGATTTAAATAAACCCATAAATCTAAGTCAAATTTGTCATATCATCTAATCTTTCATTAAATTAATTAACCTTGATTAATTTAATCTCCTTTCATGTCCCATCCTCTAGCTTTTTCCACTTGCACTTGAAAATAGATTTAATTCATTTATTAAATCTCTATTTTCTCTCAACATGGCATAAATAGAGAATATTCCCTCAAATTTGAATTCAAAATCCAAGTGGACTTTGTCCTTCCAACAAGGCATTTATTTCATCTTACATGTCCTTTTGCATTGAGCCAAGTGCCCATTACTCCATTTGACTCTCCCTCCACCTTGTCATTTCAACAATTTCAAATTTCAAATATATGTATTTATGGGCACATTCATCAAAATGTGCACATCCTTCATCCACCCATCTCTTGAAAAGTGGCACTTTGCCATTGGTTGAATGTTAGTCCCACATTGCTTCATTTTGGTAATTTCTCCAACTTGTCAATCTATAAATAAGAGGCTTCTTTCCTCATTTGATCATCCACAATCCAAGTAGAATTATTATAGTCATTTTTGAGTTCATCCACAACTTGAGTAAACTTACTATACTCAAATCCATAGCAATCTTCATCCATATCATTGAGCTTATAGCTAGGTTATGCGGATTTTATTTTGGAGCACTCATCAATCTTCATCAAAGTGGATCACTCTTCATCATCAATCAACAAAGCTTGCATAGGAGTTGGGAAAGGGCCAATTTCCACATCAAATTGGCACCAACTCCCCCAAGAGATCAAGAGTTTTCATTGCATTTGAATAGGACTTAATATCTTTTTCTTGTGTTTGTTTATGTTTTTCATTTCATTTCCTTTTCATTGCAATTTAAATGGATTCCTTGGGGAATCATGATACTAACTTGCATTGGATCTAATTTAGTGTTTATCTCTTGTGTTTGTGCAGGTTGGGAATCTTGGTTCACATTTTGGCGCTAGAAGGAGGGCTTGATTGAAAATCTAATCTCATTTTTTCATCAAATTTCATGTTTTTCTTATTTTTTTACGCCTACACAAAACTCCACTGCTGGAAGCTCAGCGTAATTTTTTAGCACTACTGGGAACCCAGCGTTGCTATATCACATCGCTACAAATTCCAAACTGTGATGCCCCTTAGTTCCCGCCCAGAATTCAAAATTTCAAATGGCGCCGCTGTGTCATTTTCGCCTGCTGGAATCTTCTCAAATCTCAAACTGGACCGCTAACCCAAATAGTGATGCCTTTGTGCTCACTGTCCTGGCTACAGAGTGACATTGACTAGTAAGCGGCGCTATATAGCACCGCTAGTAATTTCAAACTCTGACGCCTTTGTGGGTTGCACTGCTGGAGGGAAGTAGAAAGTGAAAGTTAATTTATGACACGTGCTTTTTGTCAAATTCTGATTATTTGGTCTATTTGTTGATGTCTTGACTTCTATTTTTGTAGAACCTAATTGGTTTTTTATAGGTTGATTGGCTCAAATGTGAAGAAGGAAAAGCATGATGATTTCATTCCATGGTAACAAGTGTTTTTAAACACTTTAGTGTTTGTCAACACTCTTAGAGGATTCATGATTCCTCTTAAAAGAAAATTTGTTTTCTTTCATGGTTAGGACATACTAGTTTCCTTTTGGGCTCTAAAAATAACACTTTAATTTCTTGTTACAAAAGGAGCTTAAATGAACTTTAGGACACAAACTTACTAGAGTTGGTTTTCGGATTTAACAATTGAACAAGGAAAATTCGACATTTGGTTTGGTGTTATAAAAAAAAGTCATTATTGCTTTGTGGATTAAAAAGAACATGTGCTACTTTGTTTTTTTATTGCTTACTCAAACTAACACCATTGAAAAGACGTATGCACTTCTCTTGTGCCTCACGATGATCTTGAGAATCAAAAGGATTTTTGGTGGTCTTAGCTTGGGATAAAGTGATTGCCTCCACACTTCATTTTGGAACTAAAATTGAATAAAACATTGTGCAAGTGTGAGCAAACCTATCACATGTATTCTCTCTTTGTTTCTCAACAAAGATCGATCGAGTTACGGATATGTTTGCTTGCTATTGTTTATCTTAGAGGGTCTGCCTTGGGATAAAAGTACTCACCCAAGGGTACGAATCAACCAGTAACACTCTAAAGCCAAGAGTATTTCCAACAGGGATATAAAAGTGGGTACTGGAACAAAGGTCAGTATCACGTGGTTGGCTCTGACGAGAAGGGTAGCAATGGTATCTCACCATGTTGGGTCAACTCCTACGAATGAAAAGTCCAAATTAAAACCCTTATTGTAGAAAGGCCAAAATCCCTATCTATTTGTTGGTGCAAGAACGGTCGTTCGGAAGCCACCCCACACTTTTATGGTTTTTATTAGAAATGGAAAGTATGCCATGGGAGTTTCATGGGTATTGATGCTTGGTTTCCCCATATAAGTGAGTGTCGTGGAGGGGAGCTAGTGGGGTCAAGCATCTAACCATTCGCTAAAAATAAGCATAGCTGGGCTTGTCCAAGTGGGGACTCAACAAATATAGTCTTTCCTTATCCATAGGATTGTGTGCTTGTTCTTGGTTACAAAACACTTTGCTTTTTCAAAAACATTTGGAAACCAACATTCAACATGAGCATCAAATCATAAACCCTTTAGGAGAAGCAAATATCCTTGAACAAATTCACATGCCCTTGCTTGCCCTTGGGATTCATATCCTTAGAGGTTTCCAAGCATTTGGATTTCATCTCAATTTTCTCCCACTAAAGTCAACATTAGGTAACTTTTGTCTTTATTTACTTGATTTCCACATGATACACTTTGTGGGATGAAAAGAAGTTAAGACATTGGACATCTAGTTTAAAAATCTAATCAAGAGTGTGTTTGTGGTAAAAAGAATCCATTAAGCAAAGATTAAATCTTGGTCTTGTAAACAAAGTCCCTATTAGGTTCATTTAGGATCAAATCAAACACTTCATCCAAATTCCAAACATTTATCAAAATCCATCCCATAAACAACTTTAGAGCTTTGGAAACATCATTCTATACTTGGGTAAATCATCAAAACCAAAATCACCTTGTTTAGTTAGGTGTATGGGAATGCATCCTTTCTCATACATTTAATTGAATTAGCAATCCTTTGAACAAGTTCATCCTAAGATCACATCTAACATCTTAGGGTTTACAATTCATTATCCGTCAATCAAACCAATCAAAATCAAACCTAAGTCTAGCATTGATCCAAAGTTCCTAAATGTTCAACATCCATATCATTCACCCCTTTCATCATTCATCTCATCATTGGTCCTAAACACCTTAGGGGTCATTTTTGTTACAAGGTCAAAACATAAGAAGAACATGGAATATAAACTTGATCCATACATCATGAGTAATAGGTAGTCAACCAAACTATCAAAGCCTTACAATTCCAATTGATTTTCAAAACTCACATTTATACAATCCATACATGGGATCATTGTCTCCTACAAACCTCAATGGTAAAACAAATGTGAGTATACCCAATCTAAATCTTGGAACACCTTTTCCAATGGTAGATTTAAATCCAAGTCCAAACTTACAAATCTATAACCAAATACTCAATGCATGAGTCTTCAACAAAACAACATTATCCCACCAAATCCATACATGCCAAATGTGAATATACCAAGTACAACTATACCAAACATGAACATTTCGAATCCACACTTGGTAAAATTTTGGATAGATATGTTTGCAAATCACACGAATGTTGTTCAAAATCCATCACACCCATATGTCCCCCTCACCTTTCATAATCCTAATGACCCATCATCATCATTTCATGCAACCCCTCAAGCCTCTCTCCCTACGACCTCACAAGGAGAAGGTGACCTATTTGGACCAGGGGGCATTTTTTATCAAACATCATCATTTCCCCAAGGGAGCATGCCACTCACTTTCCCACCACTCCCACCCTTGCCATTAACATCCATATCACCTCTTGGTTTGGGGCTACCTTCGCTACCACCGCTCATCTAAAACATCCCCCCAACCATCAATCAAGGCATCATACCAAATCCTCCCCCTTGCCATCGATATCGCAACAATAGATGGAAACCATCCCCATAACACAATCAACCAACACATCATCTATCATCCCTCAAAACATGGTCTCTCAAGGACTAACCATATCGATCGCACCATCCACCACTCAAATCTTAATCATCAATATGATGGTACCTCTTATCACCACAACAAGCACTATTCCAAAACCACCTCCCCCACCACCACCACCCAAACCAAACACATCAAACCAATACAGCATTGTGTTGCAAGCTGCTCAGCAAGTTGCTTATTAGAAGGCACTCCAACAAAACCAAAACCAACAAGCTGCACAACTAGCTGCTCAGGAAGTTGCACAAGCTGCTCAAGTTTCCCAAGCCACACTACAAGCTCAACAAGCACAAGCCTAGGCTCAAGCGCAAGTTCAAGCTCAAGCCTAATTCCAAGCCCAACAAGCAAATGTTGTTCAAAATCTCAACAAAATGTTAATGACTCCATATATCGATCCAATTCAACGATCACATGATCAAGACCTATCCATCAATGAACACATGGAAGATGTTTCTACCCCATTCGATGATCAACTCACCATACATCAAGAGCCACTTTTTAGTGATCTATTTCAAGGAGTGTTAAAATTATTTGATCCTATTGACATAATCCATGACCCATCGATCAATGATCATGTTGAAAATGTCTCTACATTATCTAATGAGTTAGAAGACATATCTCACGAATTTATTCCAAAGCATGATCAACATCTTTCACCCAAGATCTAGCAATGGTCCT
>VDFB02017146.1:0-26115 GCA_007258455.2 Sequoia sempervirens
TTCTATTTGAGAAAATGATTGAGTTGTGAGAGCCTTTGTGACTAATGATGATGACATAGGAGTGGAATTAATGGGTTGAGTCAAATATAGAGTGGGGTTGGAGGTTGAAGGAAGTGGAGAAATAATTTGGTCAAATGTCATATACACAACCTTTTTACACTCCCAACCTTGGGAAGACATATGAGTGCATTGATAGCATGCTCAATTGAATGAAGGTTGTTACATAGAAAGACCCAAACACTCCTTTGTTCGTACTTGCCTATGCACTAGACCCAAAGTAGTTTCTCATTATGCTGATGTACAATAAAGTTGAAGCTGCATTGATTTGACATCAGTGGGCTAGATCTATGAAACTCAAGGGCTATATGAGTTAGACACAGATAGATAGGGAGATTTTGGCATAGTGGTGGTTGTATGGGCTTTTGTCATTGATACACATGTTGACGATTTAACTCTTATCCCAAATTTGTGGTTACTTTGCTATTGAGTGGAATTGGTATACGTGTAGCTTCATCCACTCTATCAATAAGAACAAAGTTCAGGAGACTATAGAAGCTTGTGGCACTAGATAGTTCCTTGTCTCTCTTGGATTGTGAGCTAATTGAGCAAGAATCAAATACCATGGCGGGATGTAGAGATTGAGTAACCAACCAAAATTCATGAGGACCAAATTCTCTATGTAGGGATATTTGGGGTTTTGTTGCAAGATCTAGGTTAGTTTGGTGGCTCATGTGAGGAGTTTTGCATTGCATTCATGTTGGACATTTAATTAGATTAGTCATTGTTTTCTATACCTTAAAATTGATGACTAGTATAAACAATAATATGCCAACTTTGTATAAAATCAGATTCAGTATAAAAAATCCAAAAAAAAAAATGGTGTCCTTGAAAACTATCCCCTTGAATCTGTGTTATGTATTCCCAAAGCTTCAAGAAACACTTGTTGAAATATGGTTGTATGTAGCATAGTCTTAGGACTCGGACTAGACAGCCCAAAATTTTGACTTGGATTCAGGACTCAACAAAAAACTTGGCACAAACTCAACAAAGAAATCCTCATAATTACACAAAAAAGAAATTAATGCATTTAGAGATCATACAAGTCTATTTTGACTTTCAATTTGTCATGATTCAAACGTTACACTTGTCATATGATTATCAAGTCTCAAAATTTGAAATTTTATAGCTTCAAAGTCAAACAATACACTATAATACAAGAAACTATAATTAATAAATGTATAACAGCATTATAACTGTTTACATATGATGATATTTCAAAATTGAAACAACCAAATACAATCTACACATTTCTTCTTTCCCCTCCTAGTGTAACTTAACTTTTGAGGCTTCAAACTAAAAGGTAAGTTACTATCAAAACACCGATAGATTGTTTCCTCATAAGTGTCTTTTGTTTCCTCCATTGCATCCAATTTTGTTGCTTCTACTGCTCCTATCTCCATTTCTGCAAGATATTCATCAATAAGTAGGACATCATTTTGTTCATCAATAGTCCACTCATCATAAGAATCAATATTATCCAAGTCAATGGAATCATGTGAAATGACCTCCACCTTTCTAGTTGAAGGCGAAGGTTGTACCACACAAAGACAATCTCTGAGGTGCTCTTGGGTTAACCTATTTATCTTCTTCGTGTGAATGCTCTCGAAAATGCTCCAATTGTGTTAATACCCAAAACAACTACAAGGCTGGGACAAAATACAAATGGCTAGCTTTTAAAGATTTGGCATGCGAGTACCATAATTCTTCCACCATAAATCTACAAAAGATTATTTAAAAAATATAATAATCAAGTTTCTAATTTCTACTTGTAATATTGAGCTAAAAATTAAAAGATTATTTTTTACCTGGATATTGTTTTCTCTCCTTTGTATTTCTTGAGTTGAAGAAAAGTACCTCCCCTTTGCACCCTTGTAGACCTTGAATATATAGATGAAATATAGCAAGTTAATTATTATGTTTGTAAAATGGATGTTTCTAGAGAGTCAACATTGCTAAATTCATAAATAAGATATATTAAATCAGATTTAGTAAATCTCATCTCCAAGTTATCAAGAACTTTGTCTCCTATTTCAACATTTGACACCATCTTATCAGTGCATGAAATAACACTTGCGATGACCTCCTCATCAGCCTTAAATGTATCAAAGAAGTAGAATTTTGGGTTCAAGTAGTAAGCCAAGGCATGTATCGGCTAGTGGAGTTGGTTTGTCCATCTACGATTAATGATGCTGTTGGAAATTTGTTGTCATTGATGTCAAAGTGAATGTTCAAGGAGGCCTGATCTCTATCAACCTTACGTAAATAGAAGTGATGGAATTAAATATATTAAATTGCATAATTATCTCTACATGGGTCGACCCAGTTTTGGAAGGAATTGAAATAAAATAAATAGAGCCATGCTGGCCGACCCTTAGCCTTTGGCACCCCCTCTAAGTGTTTTAATTAGTGTGGCTGACCTCCCGCACCCTTTGGTTTGGGCGTCCACATTTGTAAAACAAATAAAAATTAATTAAATAAAAACCTTTAGTTGGGCCAACCTTAGAGCAGATCTAAGCAGCATAAATGAGCAGATATTAATGAAGATTATTGCAGACCTATGAGTAGATATTATTGGTGAATTGTTGCGGACCTTATGAACAGAAATTATCAAAGAATATGAGCAGATTCTAAAGTGCATTATTGCAGACCTGTGAGCAGAAAATATTGAAGTTTACCAGCAGATTTCAAGAAGCCCTTTTAGCAGATTTGTGGAGGTGGATCAGATCTGATTCAAGAAGAAGATCAAACACTTATCACTTTATCCTTTTGGAGGTTGGTGCCTTGTCTTCAAAGAGATTGGTCTCTTGCTGAGTTGGTGCTCAGTTGTGGGGATTGGTGTCTCCTATGAGTTGGTGTCTACGAAGTTGTAAGAAGTTTCCTATAAAAGCAATGTTTTGTTGTGGTTTTCTCCCGCAAGGGTTTCGACGTAAAATCGTGTGTGCATCTTTTGTTCTCTATAGTTAGATCTTGCTTGAGTGGTTACTTTGATTATTGCTCTATGATTGCCAAAGTTATAAATTGAAAAAGTTGATCTATATTGATTCACCCCCACTCTCAGTATAAGTGTGTGTTTTCTTCAGATGCACCAAATGATTTCATTTTCTGGTTTTCCACCATAGTAATATAAAATGGCCTCTTTGGCATTATCCATGGCCTCATAGAGAACACCCATTGACATGCCATCCCCATCCATAATACGAAGAACCTTAACGAAAAGTTCTGTCACCAAAAAGTTGAAAACAAATTTGAAATAATTACAAAATTAACCCCTCAAAAAAAAGCAAATATATAATTTTGTATAAAATTTACGTTTGTATTTGTTACTTACTTTGATTAACTCCTCTCTGTTTTTGATGAATAATTCATCAAAAATTGTTCTTGCAGTTGTCTCTCCTTTAAAGTTTTTGGAAAATAGAGATTCCAACTAAGCATTAGACACAAACATTTGCTTGAGATGAGGAATTCAAACAAGAATGCTTTGCTAAGTGATGAAGTGGCTAGCAAATCGTCACTCCTAGTCACACAATCTCCTTGCCATTTGTGTGCTTTCCCATCAAAGAAAGTACCCAAGTATGGTTATTGATAAATTTGGTTGTTTAGCATCTTCAACCACACTTTTGATCCATCCAATCTAGGTAATGTCCTCTAACAACAAATCTAGGCAATGTGCAGCACAAGGTGTTCAAGGAATAATAGGATGCACCTCCATAATAAGTCTCCTTGTGGCTACATATGCTGCTACATTGTTTCTTATAAATTGGACAATGTTCCCCACCCAACCTCTTGGATCACGCCCCATGCAACAGATTGCACAAAGTCTCAACATTTTTTGACTTTATGTGAGGCATCTATAGACTTCAAGGACACCAATTTGCCATTAGCAGCCACTAAAAAGTCAAGAGTCCTATTCTGCCCGTGTGTCCATATTTTTAATAAGATGCTATTGTTGATGTTTAAATGCAGCTTCGGTCATTACTTCCAGCCATCTCCTCTACCTTATTTGTTAAATTAAATAATAGCTAAGAGGCTATTTAATTTATATGCATCAAGAGGCGTGATTTTCAATTAATGAAGAATTGTATGAGGCCGACCTCATTCTATCTTAGGCGCAATTCTCTATGAAGGAATTTCATTTATTATAGATGGCCGATTTCTTGATTATAAAATATATATTACTTATGAAGGCCGACTTGGAGATAATTGAAGAGGTGCGACCTCTCTCAATACATGTATATATATATCCATTCATTTCTCTCATTGTTCATCATCGAATTCATTAGCCTTCTTATTCATCTTCAGAGCAGTGCGAGTTTGTAAAGTGCAGATTGAGATCTGAGTATAAGGCAGAAATATTCAAGCAGTTTGTATCACTCAGTCCTGTACTTACATCAGTCTGTGATACTGATTTTTTGGCTTACTTATCAGCCTCTATTGTAAAGGAGATTTTTTCATTTGTGAATCAATAATATAAGATATATTATTGGCTGGGTTTTTCTCCCTCAAAAGGAGGGTTTTCCCAGGGTATCTGCTGTGTATTGTGTCTGATTTTGAATTAAATTTCTGTGTATTAAATCTGATCATTAAATTTAACAGCTATAGCCCTTGTTTTGCCATATCTTTTTTCTTATCATCAACTACAAGCCGTGTATTTTTATGGCTTCCTTTAGCAACGACACACTCAACTTTCTAGCTATTGGAGTCTTAAACCCCTTACCAACAACTATTAATGCAATTTCAATGGCATGTTGATCAACTGAATTTTTTCTCTACAATTTAGAGGTACAAATTATTGATAATGTTCTTGTCATCAAGATTCACAAGGGTTGTATGTCATCTTTAGAAATATTTAGAGCTCTTCACCATTGCTCTTCTAACTCAAGGTTCCTTGCTTTGAAGTTTAAGGTGAAATGGCAATAAGGACATCTAAATTCTAAATAATTTTTTCTGCATCCAAATAGATCACTTCTTTTGGCCTTATCATCTCACTGTCAAACATTGGGAGTTCTTAACAAAGTTTCTCCGTTACAAGTTGAGATCCTTGATCTAGGAGTCTCAGTGAGTCTGGTAACATTGGTCTAATGTATACCCTAGCCCCTTTACCAAAAATGTGTGGGAGGCGTGCATTAGTAGTGCTTCCCTAGTATTGAATGGAGCAATTAGTGCATTGTCATAGGCAATACCCCCTGAATTAACTGGTTTTTTTTTATATATATATATTTTTTGCACATCCGGTAATAGTTCAATGTATAACCTAGTGCCTTTACCTAAGACGTGTGGGGGGTTTTCTTTCACTCTCGTAGTGCTTCCCTAGTATTGAAAGGACCAATTAATGCATTGTCATAGGCAATACCCCCCAAATTAACTATTTTTTTACATTTATTGTTGTTGCAAATTGCCTTTAAGGTGCCTTCTTATTGAATGGACCCTTGGCATACATTGACAACTTGGAAGGGACTCGTGGCAGTCCCAACTAAATTACCAATTTGAATTTCAGCCACCCTTTGCTCTTCACCTCTTCCATTGTGAGATTTTGAATCCCTCAATGTGTTGAATTACTCCACATTGTCACTTAGGCTAAAGTAATTCATGCTGACATTATCAAAAGAAAAGAAAACTTACTATTTATTACATAATTTTTTTATCAAGGACTCGAGGCAATTTCCATGCTAAAGAAATTTGCTTTTTTCTTTTCTTTGCTTACGTCACACGAGGCACAAATGCACAGGATACATGAAAGTTGTTATTTATTGAAATTATCTGAGACTCCTAAAACTTTATCTGATTCATCCATTGTGATTAAAAAGTAAGAAAACAATTACTAGTTACTACAAACTCAGGGGTTTTCCTTTATTTATTTTTTTAGAACTCCACGTTTTATGAGGCACGAAAGCAGAAAATACACAAATTATTTCATTTTTGAGTCACAAAAGGCTCTTAATTGCAGCTAAAAAAATAAAAAGCAATTACTAGTTCACACAAACACTAGGATTTTCTTTCTTGTTTATTATGCCAGGTTGTACGAGGTGCATAAGCAAAAGGATGCATAGAAGTTCCAACCATTGCAGGTTAGCATTTTTTAAAATCAGGACATGTGACTTGAATTAATGTTTACAGAAATTTAAAAAACCGAGACCTGAATCAGCAAGTTTGAATTAGAAAATAGGAAAATGAATGATCTATAAGAATTGGGAATAATAAACTCAAGGGGTTGGTTTTGGTGTTGTTCCTCTGCCCCCTGTTTCCAAATGGCAATGTAAAATGGGAACGGTTCGGAGACATGTACTGGGCTCAACATTAGGGTTTAGGGTATTTTAGCATATTTCTTTGTTTCGTTCTATCCATGGGACACTATCTTCTTAGGGTTGATATAAGGCTCCTTAGCTTGTCTTGGAGATGGCAGGGCATACCCTCAATAGGGGGCGTTATGTGGTATACCCTGGCTTTGGAAGCTGTCCTAAGGATGTCCTGCTCTTTAGGCTCAAACATTGGCAATGACAGGTGGATGTTTTGTCTTATGTTGCCATTTTGGGGATGCATCCCTATGAACCCTTGACTTTGCTTGGTTGTCCCCTTGTTAGGGATTGAGCTTTGTGGATGACAAGGATGCTTTGTCCATATTCAGCCATGTTGTGATGTGAGGCCTGGCCGCCAGGGAAGCATTCCCATAGACCCTTGATTTCTACTAGGTTTGTATGTTAGGGATAAGAATAGGTAATAACCATAGTTACACCACCGTCGGGGACGGGTTTCTGGGATGGGGGGACAAAGGGGCCTCAATTTGGGAACAGCCGGGGGGGTTGTATAAACTATATACTATACATATGGTACTTAAAATGCTAGTTATGAAAAGATGTATAAGACTATTAAGAAGTAAAATAGCAAAATTGCAAATGCCAAATTGAAATACTAAATAGTACATACTTGAACATTGAAGTTTTCAATATCGAATTACCAATTAGAAATTAGAATACTCAATACTACATAAAATTTTAAATTGTCGAATCGGCAAATGGAAGATTTCTATTATATGATATCAAAAATATCTAATCATAAAGATGATTACAATGAGTAGCATGATATCAAAACAAGTACAAAATCAAAATGTCAAAATGACAAAATGTAGTGAAGGAGGTCTCTAATCATAAAACAATGTGTTATTTTTTTTTTTAACATGTGCTTGAAGTTGCTGCCGTGGGGGAGACCTGGGCATCCCCAGAACGCTTGAGGGATGCACAAGCATCCCCCTTAGCGTCCCGGGAATGTCGGGACGTCCCTGCATCCTCGGCGGCGAGTGGCAAAATTGGTGGCGCTGCTGGGGACTTGGGAACGTCGTCCCCACGTCCCGGGGACGTCCCCATTTTGGGAAAGCTCAAGATTGGGGGAGAGGGGCGGGGGGCGGCGGGTGCGCATCCTCGGGGTACACTATTAATAACAATAAATGAATAGTACATAAATCCATTTCGTCGATTAATCTCAATTTAATTGCATCTCTACATGTCTTATATGCATCTTTTGTGGAAAGAAACTTTTTAAGTGGGAGGATTAAGAAGAATGCTTACAGTGACTTGCCTTCTAAATCTGTGAATTGCTTGGCAAGGTGTCAAGGAATATAAATGTTATTCTAAGGCAATTATTTTATACTCTAGAAAGGAAAATGGAGTGGTCAGATCAGTGTCACCACTAATGAGTTCAGCATGTAAAGTTTTGTTTCAGGTTATAAGGCATGAAGCTAGCCCTTGGTTCATTTACTACTATATTTCTTTCTGCTGTTTCACTAGGTCTGATATGCAATCAAGTTCATGAGCTTGTCTTCAAAACTCTTGTTTGATGGTTAGTTGATTGCTTAATAGTCCTAAGTTACCGAATTGGCATGTTTGAGGGCCGATTCTGGGTACGGTACGTATTGGAATCAGGTTCACTCAAAAAACCCTGTGGAATCGAACAGGGCACAGGTTTTACCAGCTGGAAACGTTTTTTATTTTTCTGGCCGGATCCTGACGTTTTTTGGGTGCTAAAAAGTCTAATCCGTTGTAAAAAAAAATTCTGCTCGTTTCTCTTCGTTTTTCCTTCCTGCGACTTCCAGCAAGAGAAAGGCACGTGATTCAGGGAAAAGACAGGATAAACGCACAGGTTTCCGAATAACCTCGCACTCAAAAAAATTGCAGACTGCTAGAATAACCTCGCACTCAAAAAAATTGCAGTCTGCTAAAAAATTCGCGGACTTCTTTTATCCTAGTTTCTGCAAGAGGATAAACATGTGGGTTCCAGAAAACATTTGTGCCAATTTCAGAAATTGTGTGCTCACGCTCCACGATTTTTTTTTAAAAATTTCCTCCGTTTACAGTAAAAATGAAACCCAACCCAAACGCTTATTTTTAATTTTTATAGTTTAGTTTTATGGTTTACGTTCTACGATTTAACTATTAAAATTTTAATATTGTCTTTTTATGGTAATATTGTTTATAAAATATAATATAATATATACAGTTTTAAATTTATAATTTATTTTTAATTTTTATAGTTAATTTTTAAGTTTTAAGTTTTAACTATGAAAATTTAATACTGTTTTTTTAGGGTAATATTGTTTATAAATATTAAAATATTTTAAGCTATTTAATTTTTGTTTAATTTGTTTCGTATTTATTTAATATTAATAAATATTTATTATTTAATATTAAACATTTTCATTTATAATTTTATTATATATAATTTATAAATTAATTTTAGCATTTAATTGAACTTTAAAGTTTAAACTTTAAAATCTCAAAATATTAAATATAATTCAAGTTTTGACATTCAGTATATCTATGTAGTATTCAAGTTTTGACAAATTGATATCAAATTAAATTAGTATAATTGTATTTCAAATTTGTAATATTTATGATAGTTCTAAATTTTATTTAGCATATGCATGATATGTGGTATTCTAAATATAATTCTTGTTTTTACCTTTTAGGCTGCAAATATGTATATCTTTATGATTTTTATATGTTTTTGGTCTTGACGTACCCAAAAGTACCCACCCCTCAAAAAAAAATTTGCCGTACCAGCGTACCCATACCCGTACCCGATTCGGTAACGTAGCTTAATACTTATCGACCTGTACATGTGCTTATATTATAATGTCATCCTGTTAAACTTAATCTACCAAAAATAATATTTTACTTCATCCCTTCTCTTATTTGTCAGAAGTGTATATTAGTGTACACTGGAATAATATTAGCTGTATATCATCATTTGACTTGATATTTTAATTACAAGTTTCTCTGGCCCAAGGAAATTAAATCACTTTCTTGAGGTTTTCTTTGTTATGAAACTTATCATTGTTGTTATATGTGTTGCAGGAAAAGAAGAAGTTCCAAGATGAATTTGAAAGCTATAAACGTCTACGGGGTAATAATCTAGAGGTATTTGATGAGCATCTAATATGTCTTCACTATCTTCTGTTCTAAGACACTATTTTGGTCTGTCATTGGTGGGTACTATCTAAGATTTTTTAGCAGAACATTCCAAACAATATCTTATCAATGTTGCCTTTCCATAACCATACTTATTAAATAAAATAAAGCAAATGATTATAGTTTAGTATAGGAGAATTACGCTTGTTTGTGAAGAGCCAATTCATTTATCAGGCAGTTGGGCTCGGTCATGAAAATTTTGGGATGCCAAGTGCTGTCATATCTGTTATATTCACTTTTGTTCTGCTTTTGTTACAGTTAATATTAAGGTAAATTAAGATTATAATTTTTCTGAAGAATGAGATTGAATGGTCTGTCACAGGTAAGTGCTCCACCCCTTGGTGAGCTTTCTGCTGAGGCTCAATTAGATGAGAGAGCTGTGAGCTATCTTTCTGCAGTGGATCAGCTTGAAGAGGCCTCAAACGCTGTAGCCACTGATGTGCCAACTATTCGTTCAAGTGCTATTGATTTGCCATCCTTGATTGCACCATCTGTAGGAACAGGAGATGTTTTACCTATAACATCTTCTTCGGGCAGTGTGTCAACCATTGTAACTGTAGCTCCTGGCAAATTGAATCTATCTTCTCCAAGTATTACTACTGCAATTAGTACAGTACCAGTCGTTACTGGACCGATTATTTCAAGCACTGCATCTGCCATACGACAGATCCCTCGTCAGGCTCTTCCATCTAATCCTTTGTATCAACATTCTACACAAGGATCAGGTGGAAGCACTAGTATTCTGTCTCAGGTAAAAGGTATTGATGACAAAGAGCAGAAGCTGCATCAGGCGAAATCTATGCTAGATGATAAAGAGGTAAGGAAAATTGATTATATGTTATATGTATTTTGATTCTAATTGTTTACTGTGCATTGAGCTTGTACTATTCTCCATATGACTTCTTTGTATGCTGTACAGAAATCTCGAAAAACAGGTAGGAGGATAATTCGACCTCGAATAGAACGAACAAATCAACAAGATTCTGCAGTGGAAGCTGATGGATCTGAAATGGAAGCAGAGACTGTTGAGGAAGGAAAAAGTGGAATACCTGTGGAAGGGGAATCTCAAGGAGCTGTTCATGCTCCATCTGCTTCAGTTGTAGGATCAGAAAGTGCAAGTTTGCCCTTTGTGCTTGGCACTTTATCAGCAGGTCTTGGTGCTCGAAAGCGTGTTCATGTTGCCTCTACATCACATGCAGATGAAGAAATATCTGCTGAACAAGATACAAAACTGGAATTAGCACCATTTCAAAAGAAGGCACGAGGTATGAACATGCAAGAAGAAATTATTGATCAAGGTGATCCTTCATATGAAAGGACAGAAAAAATTCCTCCCATAGAGACTACACAGGAGATGGATGAAATTGACAATGTTGCAAATGAAGCAGAGTTAAAAGATAATCTTAAGGAAGAGCTGTCTGAGATGACTGGTAATGGTAGTAAAAGGAATTTAGAACTAGAGGAACCTATGTCTAAACGGCCCCGAATAAATAGGTTTGATGACTCAAAGTTTGGGAAGCAACAACAAGCTCAGGATAAACTTGACACTGAGGAACATGGCGAAGTAGAGAAACCACTTTCTTCAGAAAAACCAAAGGAAATGGATGAAGCACTTGAGGAAGATGGATGCCAGTTAGATAAGGCTGATTCTAGTGAAAAAAGACCTGAAAATTTTGACACTCCAGTACAAGATGTAACTGAAGAGGTTGAGATGCAATTGGTGGAAAAGCAGGAACCTTCAACCATAGTTCAATCATCAATTGAGATCCTGTCTGGGGGTGATGATAATGGGAAGCAGCAAGATGAAGGTTTGCTAGTTGTGGAGCTGGTAGATGGAGCTGATGCTAGTGCTTCTGCTTCTAAAGAACCAGAGTCTCAAGGGGTGCATTCTGGTCTTGATGTTGAGAATGAAAAAGTCATGACAGAAAACTTTTCTGTTGAAGCCATTGAAGGTAGTCAAATCTCTGATACACCAGATGTTGAAGAGGGAGAGATTCCTGGTGACTTAGATGATGTTGAGATTGCTTCAAGTAATCTGGATAGTTTCACAGGAGATATTGAGCTTGTATCTCATGATGAGGATAAGCGTGAATTACAAGGTGAAGGTTCTACACAGCTGGAATTTGTCTTGCCCTCTGAAGAAATTACAGAAACTTTAAATCAAACATCGACAAACTTTGATCAAAATTCTCAGCAGGCGTCTGTAAGTAATATCTCTGATGCAGCACTTCCAGAACAAAGTTCTCAGCAGGCTCAGGGAGTTAATATTGCCGATGGACAATTGGATCACAATTCACAACAGACATTGGCAGCTACTGCTTCAGATGCGATTGTTGAAGATAAAAGCAAGGTTGATGTAGGAAGCACGTCTAGTGAAGCGGTACAGGAAAACGCACGTGCTAATACAAGGATCATAAACTTAACTGATAGGGCAAAAGAGGGCAAACAGATTAGAGAACGAGAGAGGGGAAGGAATATTGGAGTGTCTCCATCTCAAATATCTAGAGGTCGAGGTAGAAACGCAAGAGGTGCCAAGGTTAGTCCAAAATGTACACTAATTTTTTTGTAAGAATTTGGATTTGTTCTAAAATAAAACATTGTGTAGCCAATTTTATTGGAAAATGTTAGTAACTCAGTTTGTCAATGATTTTGATATTTTATTACTTAAAGAGGGATGTGCCTACCAATTTGATCCGTTACAAATGAGCACCAGTTTAGGTTTTGCTATTTGACAGAGTAGAGAAGAATTATTTTATCACTTATAGCTCGATCCAAATAGCTCTAAGCCTTAGTGCAGAGCACTATACTAATACCCTAGTTCTAGTGATTATAATTATAAAGCTTCAACAGGATATGTGAGCCAAGGCTATCATACATTGGAAAAGATATATTTGACAGAGGAGAACAATTCAAATTTCAAATAATTAATTACTATGTGAAGATAGTCTCTCTTCTAGTGTTCATTAAAATCAGGCTGACCATTTCACATGTACACATCTTTTGCTCACATTTTATATATTCAATTTCTATCACAAACTTTTTCTGTATGTAATTTTAGATGGCAAGTCATCAGACATGGTCTTGGCCAAGACATGTCAAATAACAAAAAGAAAACCTCAATTTCCAATTATCATATTATGTGACAACTTCACATTAGGATGTTGGGTGCTGAATTGCTGTATACCTCTAATCCAAGCATTAGAGATATCTGAATTATGATGACACTTAAAAAGTAAAAATACTACATTTAGAGGATGAAGGAAAGGAAGAAATCCAGTTAATGCACAAAAATGACCAGTCAATGGTACTCAAAATATATCCAATTGCAATAGGAAAGAATTCGAAAAAAGACTCACTATCAGAAAAGAAACTTGACACTAAAACAATGTTAACTTGAGAAGGTAGACCCAAAATTGGTAAAACCCAAACTAAATGATCACGGTACAAGCACAAATAGCCATGCAATAGATAGACCCTTCCAAGAAACAATGAGCAGATGGAAATCAATGCTGGAATGAGTGCTGCCTTGTTTCTGTGTTAATCGTCCACCACTACAATGGTACGCGCATACAAATTCTAATATTATCCATAGGGAAATGTCCATGGCTAGGGGGGTCAAGCTAGACAATCCTAGTAGGAAGAAAAGTTTACAGGTAAAGGGGTCAGGTGCAAGAAGCTTTGTAGGAATTATGGAAATTATCGTACTTCCATAAGAAATGATTCTGACACCTAAGGCTGACGTTTCTTCAGAGCTAGAAAGAAAATTGTTAAAAAATTTATATCTTCTATATGAACCTTGGTGGTGAAATGAAGCGAATCAATGATTCCTTGAATGAGATTAAGAGGGCCAGGAAATTCTAGGAGCATGCAATGATAATGCTTCTTCACTTATCTATCAAGATCCATGTATGTATTTTTAGGAGGTATCTGAGAAAGTTAGAAAGGAGGTAATTGGAGCACCTAGTTGTCTCCTATATAGTTTTCTACAGCCTCTTGAAAGAAAATCATTTGTCATATTTGATCTGGATAAGAGGCCATTTTTAACAGGTTCTCATTAGGAGAGATCCACTTATTATAACAATATGAACCATTAGATTCACAATTCTCGACTTTTGATATTGGAAGCAGGTAGTGTAACTTTATGATATTAAATGATTCCAGTGTCCTTTTCACATGAGTATATGCAAAGACGGTGGAACCCCAATCAAAATTATCTTCCAACATGAATAACCTCGGTGTCTTGCAACAGTCAGTCTGTTCTGATTTATAATGAGGGATCACATTCTTTAGTTCAGATACAATTAATATTTTTTTAAATTTAATATCCAATGTTGAAAAAAGGTGTTCCTAAATTCTACATAAAAAATGTCAACAGATTCAGTGCAAAAGCATACTCGGACACTAGACAAGCAACACATAAAGCACCAATAGAAAGTACTCCCCATATAGACAAGCAATAAGAAAACAGGAAAAAAAATATTAACTATTGTAACCAATGTTTTATGTTACAGGTATGATGGGGATGAATTGTACCATAGGAATTCAAAACAGAATAAATCCCAAGGACCCAATATGAAGAAACTTTCATGTGACAAAAATCATCTCCCATATATGCAAATGGTATTGACAACACATTTGATTCAGATTTAGAGTTGCAAGAAATATTTATATCGAATCTTTGCACTAGTGAAGTAGAGTTTTATTGGTGCCATTTTCAACCCTAATAGCTATAGCCTATAGGAATTGACTTTCTGTCATACGTGTGTTGCAGTTGCAGTCCTTTTGAAGCTGTGTTAAATTCCTTTCAGCTGGTTCTTCTTGACTCTAATTGGCCATCAAATCTTGCTGGACAATTAATACGATATCCTTTCAGATGCCAGGCTTCCTATAATCATGTATCATGGCTCATGACATCTAACATTTACCTTTGGCTTTTTCCTCTTCTGTTTCTACTTTGTACTGATACTCTTCATCTTGTCCGGTCATCTACTCCCCTTGTAGGAGCAACCCTACAAAGGTTTCAAACATTTTTTTTTCACCTTCTCTGTTGTTATCGATGCTCTAAATGTTTCTGGTAAACTGTTTAATTATTTGATGTAATCAACTTCAGCTCCATCATGAACCTTTTCATCAACAGGTCATATTCTCCAATTTTTTTTCAGGACACCACTTTGATAATATATACAATAGCAAGAGCACAGAAAGAAGATGCTTATACATACTTGACAGAAATAAGAAACCCATTTTATGCCTGTTAAAAGTAACTTACCTTCCTGAACCTGGATTCTCTTTAGACAATTTGACCACCTGACATACGACCATGCACATGCACTAATCATAACTTGCCCTTCATTAAATTCTAGCATCATGAAATATGCTACAAAATGAAAGAGGATTATAACAATATTTAACTATAAACTACAGCCTCTAGAACTGTCTTAAACTTCAATGCAACCCATGCTGCACATGACTAAAATAGTGAATTGCTCTAGAATAAGTTCCATTGTTTCAGATTCGATTGTTCTTTTACCCTTTCATTTGAGCAAAATGATTTAATGCCATCCTCCAGTAATATATTTTATTCTATAGCAAGTATGCTACTGTAGGTTCATTGTTCTTGAACATTACAATAGAGTGCAGTATCTGCTGGAGTGAGGTTAAACTAAAGTAGCTTTAGTATTTTTGTTTTCACTGTTAAAGTTGAGATACCTAATGTGATGTTAAGCTTTTTGTTTGTTAATTGCATGCTGCAGAGAGGAGTTGGTTTGGCTCGTGGACGTGGCTTTACAAGAGATGATTCTCAGGGCCAGTAATAAATAATTATTGTAGCTTCAATGCAAGTGCTGTATTATTATTTTTTGAGAACTCCATTTGATTATAGCCAAAGCTTTTCTTAGGCTGTTTATAAGTGCAATTTTATGTATTAATCAGAAGACTGGGTAACTACCCATTACTTTTTCAGGCTATTTCTCAACTGGAAAGAAATTGAATGTAAATTTCATATAATTTTGTTTGGTAGCTGCATCTTCATGGCAAATGAAATGTAAATCTCCTGTGAAAATGGATGTGTAATAAGATTGGTGAAACATTAAAAATTTTGGAATAGGAAGCCAAAAGCTTCTTTTGGAGTCATCTGCTTTACAGCATTGTGTTGGTTCTGATTATGGAATCTTTTATTGGTTTGCTTTTCAGCTAGTCACTTCGGTTCTTGTTTTTTGAGCATTCTTTTCTCCTTTCAAATAAATTTCCACTCCGTAAAGCTACTATGGATTGTGATTTCATATAAGGAATGAAAATCCAGTGTTATCAAGGAGCATTCTTCCCTCGCTGCAAATGAATGTATGCATTTGGTAATTAAAACTAAGTTAATCTACTAAGTTATAATCTTCATGACGAACCCTTCTGAAATAAGATTGCATATACCTTTTCTTATTGTTGGTCTAGACATCCCGGGAAAAATAACATATTTTTTAGTCTATGAAATAGATTATGGTCATTCGAAAGATTGATTGTTTCCTAATTGAATGGGTGTGTATGGCCTATGGGATCTCGACAGTGCAGACCATAATAGAAAAAAGTTAAGAGGTGCTAAATGTTTTTCCTAAGGTGACAATTCCATTTGATTTGGTCTCATATAATATCATGTCTATTAAATCTGTCACTAGAGGATTTTGTGAGAGGCATCTCATTTTTGAATCAATGCTGTAGGTACTCACATTAGAAACAATATAAAAAAGATGAAACACTAAAGATAAAAGATATTTCAACTCACTCTTCACGTGCAAAATAGTGTATTTCGAGCATTTGTTGAGTTTGTGGGACTTGGGAGAAATTGAGAATGAACTTTCACAGATTTTGAGTTTGAACTTCTGAGTATTGAAGTGTAACAATTGCAAATAAAATCAGCTATGTTTTGAGATTCTTAACCTTTTTTTTTGGATGTTCAATTCGTCCTTTCTCACTGAAAGATTTTCTATAAGTTAAAAGAGATCATGGCTCAATTAGAGGGTGGTTGTTAGGTGGTACCCTAACATTTATTAAGGGACCAAGTAGGGCTGCGATGAAAGAACTTAGCTCCGCTTTAACTGTAGGAGTATAATATTTGGGGTTAAGATGTGGTCTCCACGAGTGGTTCGAGTATTAGCGTATTCTTAACAAAGTGATGATGATCTTTTAAGGGTTTTGGTTTAAGTATTAGCTTAATCTTAACAAACTGACGATGCTCTTTTTAAGGTTTTTATTGCTATATAATATCTAATAAATTATGCAGCAAAATTGTGTAAAAGAATTTTGTTTCTCTTCAATGTTGATGGTGTTTGTGTAAAAAAGATCCCATGTTTCAAAATCATTTTTATGCAGGTATTTTGAAGCTTGTAAGTTTTATATAACTGTAGGATATCCATTGATGACAATTTGGTTTCACCATGATGCCTATGTTAAAAATTTAGTGTTTGTGTTGAGCTTTCTATTAAATTTGTTGTTAAGGGACCATTTGTCCCCTAATATGCTGAATGGGTGATCTACAACTAGGATGGAATTTGGTGGTCTAAATGTGCTATGGTGGAAGGGTAAATGTTGAATAATAGATGTTGAGAATTGTTCAAGAGCACTTAATGAGGGGAAGGAGGGTTAACCAAACAAAATGAAATAGATTGGCTCTCACATCATGTTGAGAAACTAAGCAAAAGTATTGATTTTTGATTATCCATTGAGCCAACCCATTTAGAGTTTTGTGTATCTCACTAGTTCAAAGTTAACTAGCAAAAGAATAGGTTCTACTTAAGTTTAGGGTACCACTCACATACCTTAAATTATTTTGTGGCATGTTCATGGGACTAGTGGATCTTGCATGAATCAAGAGATTGGGGCCATTGCATGTATAATATCTAGCCTAGTTGACAGCTAGGTAAATTAAGCTATCAATGAATCTTGTACATAGTAGCATCCACTTTGGAGCCTACATTTTTGTTGGTCAATTTCTCGTCAAATGCCAATAGAAATGCAATTGTTGTGTATGTCTTCATTTTGAACTTCTTCAATTATCCATTACATTACTAGGCTTTAGAAGTAAACATGCCTTCTAATTGTTGTTGCACTTCTGTACCAAGAAAATAATGCATTTGCCTAAGAAAATTTTCAAATTCTCATCATTTTTGCCAAAATTATATCCATTGGATTTTTATTGTTACTTGTAATAATAAGATGATCAACATAAAATCAAATGATAAGAACTTCATTACCAACATGACCATACAAGGCAAGCTCTAAATTGCTATTGTTGGAGCCCGTCCTTAAGAAATAACTATTTATCTTTGTATATCGAACATGAGGGCCTTGCTTCAATATATATTAAGGTTTTTTTCAACTTGTTCTTTGCCTTGAGTTTCATAGCCCATTGGTTGTTATACAAGGTTCCTCATCTATATAAACATTAAGGAAGGCCAATTTTACATCCATTTGATATATAGTCCACTTGTATTGTGCAACAATTGTCAACAATTTTATTGTGTCAAGTCTTGCAACTAGAGCGAAGGGTTTTAAAGTAGTATACTCACCCATTGGCAACTAGTCTTATCTTGTCTCATTTCATAGAACCATTAGTAAGATGTTCTACTTTTAGATCCATTTGTTATTAACCTCTTGTTTATCTTTTGGAAGCTAAATTAATTCTTATATACAACTTTTGTGAATTCCATCCACTTCATTCATAGCATCAATGTATTTTTTTATTATTTAGGAGTGCTCTAAACATGGGCAATTTGACTTGAATTTGATTATATAAAACAAAAATAACAAGTCCATATTAGTCTACTAAATTTCACTCAAGCTTCTTACTTTTCTTCCTTGAAAAACTTAGACTTGATTGCACTTGATTGGGTGAATGCTCTTTTGAGAAAGAAATTGAACTCACTTACTAATACAGAAACAACAATAAACCACTGAAAAAACTAGTAAAAATTGCTTATAAATGACTAAACTTGGTCACGGGACCATTAGTAGTTTATTGCCAATCATATATAATGTGACCAAATTGATGACTAAATTGTTTTAAGTCATTTATTGGTTGTTTTGATTGATTGATTTGGTAGTATATTTAGCCATTGATTTAGTCATCGATTGTTGTAATCTAGTCACTTATTTAGTCATTTTTTTCACTGATATATTTAATCGTTGATTTATTCATTAATTGTTATAATCTAGTCACTTATTTAGTAATTTTTTATTCACTTATATATTTATCTGGTCACTTATTTAGTTGTTAATTTAGTCATTGATTGTTGTAATCTGGTCACCTATTTAGTCATTTTTTTTACTAATATATTTAGTCATTGATTGTTGTTAACTGGTAATTTATTTAGTTGTTTTTGTTTGTTGATTTATGTGCATTGGTAGTGTATTTAGTCATTAATTTTAATTGTCATTTTGATCAATTTAGTAGTATATTTAGTCATTTTTATTCACTGATTTCATTGGTCATATATCTAGTCATATTTATTCACTATTCACTGATTTTTGTCAATTGGTAGTATATTTAGTCAATTTAATTATTAATTGATGTCAATTATTATTAGTAGCATATTTAGTCATTTTAATTGATTGATATTTAATGATTTAAGCATAAAACACAGAAATACACATCAATCATCAATTACATAATAAGATAGTCATTGAGAAATAAAAATCGATTAACTTTATTAATAAAAAAAGGTGTTCTAGTTACAGTTTATAAATATAGTATTACAATAGTTATTTTCAATCATAAGATTGAAAATCTGAGTTACAATATTGCACAAAAATGACTGCAGGAAATAAACTTCTCCAAAAAACTTCTGCAATAATGGAAACGCATGCTTGAAGTTGCCCTTCAATGCGAGCACATGCCCCTTCCATCTCTTAAAACTTCTACGACGTGGGCAATCTTGCTGGAGCAAGTTGTAACATGTAGTATCCAAGGAGAGTGTTGATTGTGTCCCATATATGAAGCTCTCTCCTTCAATGTAGTCAACAATAACCCAACTAGAATCTTTCCTCCTTTATATGCAACGTGTCATTTGATATGAGCAACAGGGTGCTGCCTTTTCCACCATGAATGAAACTGTGTTTGATCAATACAACCAACAAAATTACTATTAGTCTCAATTAAAAAAGAATAAAAGTGCACTGTATATTGCAAGTTTACAAAAGTAAGTCCAAACACAACAAAAAAATAAATCAATTAAAAATCTATAGCCTTATCAACAAATGCCTTAAACAGAGTGTTCAATATAGACCTGAAATATGCATATTGAACCCTTGATTTTAGAACCTTGTTCAAAATTTAAGAAAGGTGATACGCTTAGATTATAGAATGAAGTTGACATTATAGAATGAAGGTTAAACTGGAACAACATATTTTTTAGTCTATGAAATAGATTATGGTCATTCGAAAGATTGATTGTTTCCTAATTGAATGGGTGTGTATAGCCTATGGGATCTCGACAGTGCAGACCATAATAGAAAAAAGTTAAGAGGTGCTAATTGTTTTCCTAAGGTGACAATTCCATTTGATTTGGTCTCATATAATATCATGTCTATTAAATCTGTCACTAGAGGATTTTGTGAGAGGCATCTCATTTTTGAATCAATGCTGTAGGTACTCACATTAGAAACAATATAAAAAAGATGAAACACTAAAGATAAAAGATATTTCAACTCACTCTTCACGTGCAAAATAGTGTATTTCGAGCATTTGTTGAGTTTGTGGGACTTGGGAGAAATTGAGAATGAACTTTCACAGATTTTGAGTTTGAACTTCTGAGTATTGAAGTGTAACAATTGCAAATAAAATCAGCTATGTTTTGAGATTCTTAACTTTTTTTTTGGATGTTCAATTCGTCCTTTCTCACTGAAAGATTTTCTATAAGTTAAAAGAGATCATGGCTCAATTAGAGGGTGGTTGTTAGGTGGTACCCTTACATTTATTAAGGGACCAAGTAGGGCTGCGATGAAAGAACTTAGCTCCGCTTTAACTGTAGGAGTATAATATTTGGGGTTAAGATGTGGTCTCCACGAGTGGTTCGAGTATTAGCGTATTCTTAACAAAGTGATGATGATCTTTTAAGGGTTTTGGTTTAAGTATTAGCTTAATCTTAACAAACTGACGATGCTCTTTTTAAGGTTTTTATTGCTATATAATATCTAATAAATTATGCAGCAAAATTGTGTAAAAGAATTTTGTTTCTCTTCAATGTTGATGGTGTTTGTGTAAAAAAGATCCCATGTTTCAAAATCATTTTTATGCAGGTATTTTGAAGCTTGTAAGTTTTATATAACTGTAGGATATCCATTGATGACAATTTGGTTTCACCATGATGCCTATGTTAAAAATTTAGTGTTTGTGTTGAGCTTTCTATTAAATTTGTTGTTAAGGGACCATTTGTCCCCTAATATGCTGAATGGGTGATCTACAACTAGGATGGAATTTGGTGGTCTAAATGTGCTATGGTGGAAGGGTAAATGTTGAATAATAGATGTTGAGAATTGTTCAAGAGCACTTAATGAGGGGAAGGAGGGTTAACCAAACAAAATGAAATAGATTGGCTCTCACATCATGTTGAGAAACTAAGCAAAAGTATTGATTTTTGATTATCCATTGAGCCAACCCATTTAGAGTTTGTGTATCTCACTAGTTCAAAGTTAACTAGCAAAAGAATAGGTTCTACTTAAGTTTAGGGTACCACTCACATACCTTAAATTATTTTGTGGCATGTTCATGGGACTTGTGGATCTTGCATGAATCAAGAGATTGGGGCCATTGCATGTATAATATCTAGCCTAGTTGACAGCTAGGTAAATTAAGCTATCAATGAATCTTGTACATAGTAGCATCCACTTTGGAGCCTACATTTTTGTTGGTCAATTTCTCGTCAAATGCCAATAGAAATGCAATTGTTGTGTATGTCTTCATTTTGAACTTCTTCAATTATCCATTACATTACTAGGCTTTAGAAGTAAACATGCCTTCTAATTGTTGTTGCACTTCTATACCAAGAAAATAATGCATTTGCCTAAGAAAATTTTCAAATTCTCATCATTTTTGCCAAAATTATATCCATTGGATTTTTATTGTTACTTGTAATAATAAGATGATCAACATAAAATCAAATGATAAGAACTTCATTACCAACATGACCATACAAGGCAAGCTCTAAATTGCTATTGTTGGAGCCCGTCCTTAAGAAATAACTATTTATCTTTGTATATCGAACATGAGGGCCTTGCTTCAATATATATTAAGGTTTTTTTCAACTTGTTCTTTGCCTTGAGTTTCATAGCCCATTGGTTGTTATACAAGGTTCCTCATCTATATAAACATTGAGGAAGGCCAATTTTACATCCATTTGATATATAGTCCACTTGTATTGTGCAACAATTGTCAACAATTTTATTGTGTCAAGTCTTGCAACTAGAGCGAAGGGTTTTAAAGTAGTATACTCACCCATTGGCAACTAGTCTTATCTTGTCTCATTTCATAGAACCATTAGTAAGATGTTCTACTTTTAGATCCATTTGTTATTAACCTCTTGTTTATCTTTTGGAAGCTAAATTAATTCTTATATACAACTTTTGTGAATTCCATCCACTTCATTCATAGCATCAATGTATTTTTTTATTATTTAGGAGTGCTCTAAACATTGGCAATTTGACTTGAATTTGATTATATAAAACAAAAATAACAAGTCCATATTAGTCTACTAAATTTCACTCAAGCTTCTTACTTTTCTTCCTTGAAAAACTTAGACTTGATTGCACTTGATTGGGTGAATGCTCTTTTGAGAAAGAAATTGAACTCACTTACTAATACAGAAACAACAATAAACCACTGAAAAAACTAGTAAAAATTGCTTATAAATGACTAAACTTGGTCACGGGACCATTAGTAGTTTATTGCCAATCATATATAATGTGACCAAATTGATGACTAAATTGTTTTAAGTCATTTATTGGTTGTTTTGATTGATTGATTTGGTAGTATATTTAGCCATTGATTTAGTCATCGATTGTTGTAATCTAGTCACTTATTTAGTCATTTTTTTCACTGATATATTTAATCGTTGATTTATTCATTAATTGTTATAATCTAGTCACTTATTTAGTAATTTTTTATTCACTTATATATTTATCTGGTCACTTATTTAGTTGTTAATTTAGTCATTGATTGTTGTAATCTGGTCACCTATTTAGTCATTTTTTTTCACTAATATATTTAGTCATTGATTGTTGTTAACTGGTAATTTATTTAGTCGTTTTTGTTTGTTGATTTATGTGCATTGGTAGTGTATTTAGTCATTAATTTTAATCGTCATTTTGATCAATTTAGTAGTATATTTA
Organism: Sequoia sempervirens; assembly: GCA_007258455.2. Taxonomy (NCBI): domain Eukaryota; kingdom Viridiplantae; phylum Streptophyta; class Pinopsida; order Cupressales; family Cupressaceae; genus Sequoia; species Sequoia sempervirens. The sequence goes on from VDFB02017146.1 coordinate 22,890, forward strand.
GTCATTTTTATTCACTGATTTCATTGGTCATATATCTAGTCATATTTATTCACTATTCACTGATTTTTGTCAATTGGTAGTATATTTAGTCAATTTAATTATTAATTGATGTCAATTATTATTAGTAGCATATTTAGTCATTTTAATTGATTGATATTTAATGATTTAAGCATAAAACACAGAAATACACATCAATCATCAATTACATAATAAGATAGTCATTGAGAAATAAAAATCGATTAACTTTATTAATAAAAAAAGGTGTTCTAGTTACAGTTTATAAATATAGTATTACAATTGTTATTTTCAATCATAAGATTGAAAATCTGAGTTACAATATTGCACAAAAATGATTGCAGGAAATAAACTTCTCCAAAAAACTTCTGCAATAATGGAAACGCATGCTTGAAGTTGCCCTTCAATGCGAGCACATGCCCCTTCCATCTCTTAAAACTTCTACAACGTGGGCAATCTTGCTGGAGCAAGTTGTAACATGTAGTATTCAAGGAGAGTGTTGATTGTGTCCCATATATGAAGCTCTCTCCTTCAATGTAGTCAACAATAACCCAACTAGAATCTTTCCTCCTTTATATGCAACGTGTCATTTGATATGAGCAACAGGGTGCTGCCTTTTCCACCATGAATGAAACTGTGTTTGATCAATACAACCAACAAAATTACTATTAGTCTCAATTAAAAAAGAATAAAAGTGCACTGTATATTGCAAGTTTACAAAAGTAAGTCCAAACACAACAAAAAAATAAATCAATTAAAAATCTATAGCCTTATCAACAAATGCCTTAAACAGAGTGTTCAATATAGACCTGAAATATGCATATTGAACCCTTGATTTTAGAACTTTGTTCAAAATTTAAGAAAGGTGATACGCTTAGATTATAGAATGAAGTTGACATTATAGAATGAAGGTTAAACTGGAACAACATTATCAACAAAAATTTCCTGGAAACCAAGTCCAAGAATGCCATCAGACTTGGACAACAAAAATGTCAACCCTGGTTTATATGTTGTTTCAATAAAGACCTGCACCATGAAAGAATCCATTTATACATAAATTCCAAATTAAGTTGATGATAAAAGATCTTTGATATCCAACTGGTAAACGTTAACATCCAAAAATTACTAACCTGATGTTTCACAACAAGTTTTTCAACTGTGACATCTTTACTTAAAAAACCGAATATTGATCCACTGTCATATTAGATCTCACAGGATTCTCCTTCACAAACAACAAATGATATATATTAATTGTTTAGCAACTTCTTTAATATCCACATGTAAGTAAACTAAACTAAGTGAGATTGAGGGTTTGAAGTAGAGTACCATCTTCTTAGTATGTGCTTGACTTTGATCATGACTTGTATATTGAATGAAAATAGCAAGCTAACTGCACTGTAAAATCATTGTTAATCATTGTAAGAAAAATAACCACAAAATACTCTTTAATTAAAATAATCCTTCTAAATATTTCAAGACAAGATATTTCAGTTAATTTCTAAGAGAGCTAATTTCACTATCCAAACAACCATCAATCTATTTACTATATATAAATTTTCAGAATTCAAAATTTGAATGTAATGAAACTAACCATAATTACCAAAGATTTGACACCAAAATGTAGTACAAAATGAATTGTTTGACAACAAATGTGTTTTGATAAACCAAATATACCCTTGATATATTGATTTAAATAACAAGGAAAGATCAAACTGGAGACAACAAGATAACATTCATTAATTCACTTCAACAAACAATTGAAACTAGAATTCAACCACCAATTATAACTTCATTCTATTGATCTTCAAAAATATTTTACAATACGTTTCAAAATTGTCCTGACTGGCATGTCAAAAAGTGTCTTTTCAATTACCCACTTTTAGCGTATACACCTAAAATGGTCACATCACATTTATGCAGTAATTAATTAAATATTTTAATATTTAATTAGATCTCAATTTCATTGCATTATAAAATAAATTAAATTTATTTATATTGTTCATTCTTTCATTTTGATTAAATAAATAAGTTTATTTAATCATCTTTTTCTAATATTCATTTCTTAATTAATTAAATAAACATTACGATTTATTTATATTAATTATCAATAATCTTGACTTGGATATTTTATTCAAATAAAGATTAAATATTCCTCTCTTTTAAATATATTCTTCTAAAATCTTTTTACAATTGAATATTCAAAATATTTAATTAAATTCTTCTAATATCCATTTGCAATTAAATATTTCTAAAATATTTAATTAATTCTTCTAAAGTCATATTACAATTAAATATTACAAAATATTTAATTAAATCTTCCATAGTGCAAAAATCAAAAATCAAATTCAATAAATGAAATTAAATAAATTTATTTATTTATTTAATTTGGCGATTATCTTCAACACACGTGAAAGAAACTGCCGAAACAGAAAAATTAATTCCTCTATTTCTGTGTAGGCTTGTTCGTGTGGGTTGAAGATAGGAATCCATCCTTCTCTTCAACCTCTCAACCTATTCCATCTTCTTCTCAACCTCTCCATCTCTCACCTTTCAATTCTACCAGACAACTTCACAGCCGTTGATTCTTGCCAGCCAGGATTTTGCCTGAGAAAAACTATAAATAAGACTGCCAGGTACTTCAAATCATATAGAAGCTTTCTGTAAGAAAATTATAGTCAATTTGCATTAAGCTTTTTAGCATTCATAGTATTCAAACATCATAGCATAGCATAACATAGTATAGAATCATGGTGTATCTATTTCATATCATAGCATACTTCATTTACAGCCCCTGTGCATAATCCACAGCCCCTTTCCATATCCGTTAACATTCTCACCTTCATTAGCATACAACATATAGAAGCTCCTTCTCTTGCATACTCATTCTGCAGATAGCCATTTGGAGAAAATTTGAGCTTACACACAATCGAGAAAAGCGGCTGACTTCAAACAAATCTCTAGAGATAGAGAAAGATAGAATGCTTCTGAAGACTTCCTGCTTATTTTAATTGCATTTCAAATTTCTTTAGTTTAAAGTTCTTTTAATTGTGTTTATTGTTTTCATTTGATTACATTATATAACATACACATTTTTGGCACCCACCATGGGGCACTTGCCCCTGTTTCTCACATCTTTTTGCAGGTTTCTTTGACAGGTTATAGCCAAAAACAACAGATTAGCGCAAGAAACACGTTTCAGAAAATTCATACC
>VDFB02017148.1:0-25825 GCA_007258455.2 Sequoia sempervirens
AGCCTGGGTAACTCATAGAAAATGATGTGTGACACTCTCTCTATGTCAACCAGAAGTCAGTTTGTTGTACTGCGTTGATGATTATTGTTCTCTGAAAGCATTGTAACCTTTGTGTTAAGTGATATTATGTTTGTAGTTGTTTCAGTTCAGTTATGTTTTAGCCTGTGTCTAGAGGTTGATGGTCTTGTATAGGAATTCCTTGTTACTATCTCCTAGCCGCGGGGGTGAGCCTTTCAAGGGTATCACATGGTTGGGTGGAATGTGCTGTATCCGTTGGGTTGTCTTCTTGTTCGGGTGGACAAGATTTCCAATTGGAGAGCGCGTGGGATCCAATATCTTTTCCTGCTTTATTCATTTCAATTGGAAACTTGTAATTTATTACCCCTCATTTGTTATCGAGGTGGATGTTGTAATTTATAACCATGTTTATTGTATTTACCTCATTCGGGGAATGAGAGTTGTAATCGTATTGTAAATTATTGTTATCTGGAATCAAGTGGTATCTCATATTATTTGATGTAAATTATCATGTATGGAATGTATGCGTTCTTAATTCTTTAAGTAATTAAATGATATGTTTTCATTTCATGTTTCTTGTTTGGGTTTCAAAGTAAACTCAGTCTCGTAACCTTAGGGGTTGTTGGCATGGTTAGTGAACTTGCATGTTATTTGTTCTTAAACAAAAAAAATTAGTTGCGTTTGAGTAGTTAATTGCAACCTCCTAGGGTTGCGTCGCGGCGTTACGCCGTAACTCGACCTCGGCTCGAGAAGATTCATAGAAACGCTAGCATGAGCTGGCGCCAAAAAAGGCTTTGGCGTGGCGGAACGCTGCGAGGAAAAGGAGAGGAAAATCACACCCCTACTTCATGGCCTCCTCATGTGTCCTTCTCTCTCCTCCCCTTTGCTTTCGTTCAATAAAATTTGGTCTCCCTTTCAGCTCCTGTTATGAGTGTGAGTGTGCTTGACCCTAAAAAGGTGCAGGTGTTTATCACTCCTTTGGCTGAGCCGTCCTTGTTGATGCCCCTTTTGGACATCCCACCATTCCCTAAACCCGTGGACATGCCAAATACCTCATTGGTGTCCACCATTTTTTTCTCCTCCTCCTATGCACCTCTTGTATGTATGCAGTAGGAGTTCCACCTGCCCTCGTGAAAGCGAAAGCAAAGGCAGCCCTTCCAGCAATGGAGGGTGTAAGAGGATCCCACCTTCTCTGAAGGGTGGTCCTACGCTAGCTTGTTTCATCCTAGTAATGGAACCACCCCCGGCTTCCCCTGAGTTTGTCACCACTCTCGAGTCACTCAATAATCCAAGTGGTGAATCTTGGGCATTGTCCTCCTTGTCCATTGAGGTACAACATGGCACTTCAGGAAAGTGCATGTTCAACTCTCTAGATGAAGTTTCGGCCTTGTCAGCGATCTTCGCTAAATTGTTGACCATAGCTCCACAAGAGCCTAGTGGAAGACCTTGCGGAGACCTTCTTCCTTAGCCCTTGTTAGGGAGGGTTGGAAGGCTCCCCTTAATATTCCACCACTGCAGGCTCATCCTCCTTCCCCTTATACTAGTCTATATTGGGAAGTGGATGACCTCTTAGTCGATGAGTGTTAGGGGGAGGCCCCTTCTTTATCTTTAGATTAGAAGTGTGTGTGTTGTGATGTGTTCCCCTGTGCTTATGTTATGTGTTCCTGGATGAACCTTGTCACCCTTGTTGGTGCTTAGATACAGGAGTGATTTTATGTCATAAACCTTCTTCTATTTGTATCATCATTCTTCCTTTGTTATGTGTTTTGATTTTCATAGGTGGGGGTGATGCAAAGTGTTAGGGGAGCATTTAGGCTTCCCTTCCATGTTGACCCAATTTTTTATTTTTACTTTGTCTTCTCGTGCATTCTTCACATGGTATGATATAGTAGGGGGTTGATGACAGATCATTAATATACTATTACTATACTTATATATATATATATATATATATATATATTTATTTATGAGCAGGTCTGACCCCAAAATATCATATCACCCCTATGTCTCCTATTCGTGCTATTCCTCTTTCACTCTTTTATTTTTCTCTTTTCTTTGCTTGAGTTGTCCCTCGTATGTGTGACAACCTCACTTTCACAATGTTACGATTTTCAAAAAACGCATTCGTTGTCAACGGATCTTTTCTTGAAAATCCTTGTAAGATTTTTCAAAGATCACATTCTCAACTTGGACCCCAACGGAATGTGTTTCCTTCATCATGGGTTCACAAAGAAATAACTTGCAGAACTCCCCTTGGGGGCGGGGGAAGCTTTTCCCTGTTGGAGAAGCCTTGACCTTCCTCTCGCAAGGGGGCATTTCCTTCCTTTTGAATTCCTTGACAAAGTGAAAAAAATTCAAAAGGATTCCTTGATGATGAATTAATTTGAGAAAACACATCTCTTTCAAACAACACATCCCTTGAGTGGACCCCTCTTCTTTTGAAGGGTTCCCAAGGGACCCCTTTGAAAGCCTTTCCATTCATTGACTGTCAGCATGACTATTTGCTTATTTGCTTGTGTGGTTGCTTTTTGTTTCTTGGCATGTTTCATCTGCGGATTAACATGTTGCTTTGCAAGTGCACCTGTGAAGTTGAGCTTTCCAATCCGACTCTGTGGAGTCCCCTTACATATGGGCTTCCTTTATGAGAGAGAACTTGGGGTTTGCCTTCTTGCAGGTCTGTGGGCCTGTAAGGCACTTAATTCATCTAGGATTCCTTCATGAGAGAGAACTTGGGGGTTGCCTTCTTATGGGTTTGTGGGCCTGTGAGATGCTTTCATCCTGCGGGATTTGTCCATCGTTGGTCTAAGGGCCTTCGGTGTACTTTGTGCAACTTCATAGTTCTGTGGGGCTATGGAGTTCTTTTGTTTGAAACTCCCCAGGAGAGTACATGTGGAGTCCTTTTCCTGCCCCACGCTTTCGAGTTCGTCGGATCGTAGTCTGCTTCCTTGATGGTTCAGGTATACATTTCTAACCCTACTAACTCTTTGATCTACTTTACTGAACTCTCATCAATATGTGCGCTCACTAAAGTGGGGGAAAAATGTATTGGAGTAGAATTCCAAGCTAAAATTCCACATCACCCACCTACCTTCTATCCACTTGGCGTTTGTCTCGTGCATCAATGAGAGAATATTTGTCAAGGACGAACGCACGGTGCACGAACGTTTGTGCACCACGATGCCATCCCTAATGGATTCCTACATATGAAGTTGGCAGAGGTGCTACACACCCGATTGGGGCCGAATTGTAACATCCCCCGTCCCCCTTTGACCAACAGACCTAAAAATGCCTTATTCCTTCTCATTCCACCTTCAAAAAGACTCATTCTCACTTCATTTCACTCTCTAGAAATTTACGTTCAATCTCTTAGCATTTTCCACTTCACTTCTCCACTCTCTCAAGCAGCATTCCAGCATTCCATTATGAGCATTGCATCAGCTTTGAAGCTCCATCAACTCCACATCGCAATTTTGAGGGATATCATAGAATTTGTGGGCTTGGAGTCTTGTGAGACCTCGCTTCATCATTGTTGCGGCTGTGGTGACTTTTCCAAGTCCATACCTTGCATTCTCCTCCATTGGCTAGTGAGATTTTGGGTGGAGGTGGTAACACTTCATTCCTCTCCTTTGTGATTTGATAAAGTAGCATAGTATTGTTTTGTAGTGTTCATTACAATTTTTCTTTCTTTCTACTTTCTTTATCACATATTCTACTCTATTGCTTTTTGGTTGTTCATGGAGGTGGAAACACCAAAAGGAGGATCTGACTAAGGCAGGCCCCTATATAGCCCCAACAATTTTCCCTCTTTCTTGTGTGTAGGTGAACGTACATGTGGAGCTAGTTGGAGAATAGGTGCTTTTGTGAGATTATCTTCATCACCTTAGCTTTCATTTACTTGCTTTATCACCTTCGTCTCTATTTATCATACTTTCTTATTCTATTTTTCCCGTCACAATCAACTAGCTAAGTTTTCAATTATTTTTTAGGTAGTTTGTACTGTATTTGGTGTTTTTTGGTTGTACGTACGCTATCGCACCTGAGAAACGCTAGTGCGTCGCGCTGTCATCCCAGAATTACGCTGTCATCCTTGGATAGAGAGTTGTCTAAGGTGCAGTACCAACTCTAAAAACTAGCTCGCCTAGCCTAAACCTGAACTCTAGGTTTATAGAGTGATAGAAGTACTATATAGTGCTCTTCATTCTCGATCCTCACTCCAAGACATCTTTTAGAGAGAGGTAAGTTAGGTCAGCCCTCCACTCTTAGCTCTCTGTGACTTGGAGCCTTGACGTGGTTGGTCCACCTCTCTTACAGATACTTGATTCTCAACTTGTTTGGAAAATCAAATATGTGGTTAATTTGGTGTTTGAATCTTGAGGTCTATAGTATTATCTTCTTTGATATCTCAATTTGTAGGTATTTGATGTGATGGTGAGTTTACATATTGCATTGATTGAGGATATTCAAGTTATACAATTGTGTGGGTTGGAAATCTATTTTGTTGCAGTGGGATTACTCGAATGTAAACTATCTATATCCATAGTTCTTTTTAGTGTTAATTCAAATTTAATTAATTGAACTTGTTTATGGTTATTTTTTCATTGGTATGTTGCATTGAAATGAGAGGATAGATGGATATAGTTCTCGGATAGTCAATTATTGGGACTTTTAGCATGTTATAATTTATCACGATGTCATGGAGGTCTTGGTTACACATTTCAATGAGAGCTTTTGACAATGATGGTTTGGTGGTGGTTATATCTTCTTGGCTTATATCTTTGTTCTAATTTCTTCTCTAGTTTTTTTGGGATTAGAGTTGTGTGTGTGGACCATGGGTGATCTTCATTTAGGATATAGTTATCACAATTCCATGGAGAGATCAGTATCATAGTTTAGTGGGAGCTTTGGAAGTTATGTGGATTTATTACTTGGTGATGGATGATCTTCTATAGTGGTTGTTGGTGTCATGAAGGAGCTCTTGGATCTTGTGTCTTATATGTTGTAAGAGTTCTTTGACATTTTCAATTTCATTGACAAGAGATGGTTATCTTCATATGACTGAAGATGTTGACATCTTGGTTAGCCAAGGAAAACTTTTGAGTCTTTGGTTGAGGTGTCGAGTTTATGACTTGGTTTTGATAGGTGATCCTTGGTTTAGAGTATGTTTGGTATTGTTTCTTGGTTTACTCTTGATTCTAAATTAGATTTTTGGCACAATAAATATTCTCTTGAGACCATGATATGTTCATTAGAGCATGTGATCTCCTAGGAGGAGAGGTTAGATCATGATGTCATGATTGGGTTCCTAATTCTATAATTGGAGCTTTAATAGTGGTCTTGTTGGTTCTCTTGGTATTGATTGCAATTGTCATTTGCTTCGGAGCTTCATGAGAGTGTAGTGTTGCATTTGGTTCTGAGTATGGATTGATCAGTTGTAGGTGATCATGGATACTTGGAGACTTGGGTGAGGCTAGAATATCTCTTATTTTTTGGAGATCATTTGCTGAGATGGATACTCTTTGATGAGGATTCAGTAGGAAGACCAAGGAACCTACACTTGGGTTGGATGTGAGTTCAACATGGACAATTGAGGAGATTGTTCTTGGAGTGAGTTATGATGACTTGGTTGTCTTGGAGGAGTGTTATCATTCTCCACTCTTGTTCCTCTCAATGATAAATCATTTGAAATATATTTTCTACCTTGTTTTAAGATGCATTTTGTCTCATGATTTTTTTTCTCATGGGAATGAGTCTTGAGATATTATGTTAGTTCTAGAAGGTTTATTTGATGATTTTTTAGCATGATTTTTTTCCTTTGTCTTCTCATGGGAATCAATTTTGAGCTTATTTTAGGAGTGCAGAGGGTGTTTTTATCTTATTCCCTTGGTTTGAGAATGGATTATTTGGTTTGATCTTCTTTTTGTTTGAGAGGCTTACATCTTGGTAATGGTTAGATGTGGATAATGCTTTTCTATTTTGGGTTTAGTGAAGGGGATCATACTTATCACAACTTGAGAATTGAGAGGTGTGTATAGAAGGAAATGCTACATGCTTTGATTTGCAGGTTATTTTTTGGTCTTGTTCTTCCTAGATGTTTATGTTCACATGACATTGGAGTTGAGGTTTGTGTGGAGCTATAGTGATCACTACTTTTGTGTTCATGCTTTTTTATTGTACTTCATTTCTTTTTGTGACAACATGAAGCCTCCTTGATCTCTTTCTTTTTTTGAGTGTGGAAAACTTTGGAGATTTATGGAGGCTAGTGGTGAGAGTTGTATTACAACAAGTTTGTTTGCAAGTTTTGCATAAATCTATGGATGTTCCTTGCTACTACATGATATTGGTTACACCTTAGATATGTGATGTTATTGGTGTATCTTTGGATTCCTTGATCATTTTCAGATTTTACATTACCTATGCAGTGGGAGTTCATGGATGTGTATGTCCTTAATGGACAAATTTTATGCATAAGGCTTGTGGTTGTGAATTGGTTTGGATATGTTGATGACCTATGAGGTTTACCAGTTATAATATGGATGCCTTGGTTTAAATCTTAGGTATGGTTAGTTGGATGTGTTAGCAACTTCTTGTGGTATTTATTTTAGCCACAATGATTATTTCTTGATAGCTATTGATGCATATTTATTGCCATTGGATTTAGTGTTTATTTTTGGATATTAGTTTGAGGCATGACTTATGCTTCTATGTGATAGTTAGTGTGACATCTCTTTGGATGAGATATTATATCTTATGCATTGACATTATGGAGGATGAGATGATTCATGTTTGAGATGATGGTCAACTTGATTATTGTTGCAGGTATCTTGATGGAGCACATGGAGTACTTTGATTCCTTGATGGTATATGTCGGCTATATGGATTGTTCCTATGATGTTTGAGTTTAATTTTTACCCCTTATACAATGTATACAAGTGGAATAATGTTATTAAAATTTGTGTCAAGTTCACTTTGCATAATATTGTAATTTAAATTAATATTATTTGTGGTGCACCTAAGGGATCTAGGGATGTGTTCATCACATGGGTTAGACATTATTGGGGCCACTTTATGTGTTGTATGTAACATTGGAATAAATATTTAATATGGTTTTACACATTAGGAAAATATTTAATATTGGAAAAACTTAGTACCAAAAGTAAATGAGGGGGAAATGGTTTTGTAAACACAAGATATGTCACCTCGTTTACATAATACCACTTGGTGGTTTTGTGCAAGTTTATTTCTATAAGTGCAAGATTATTTCTATAAAAGAAAGAACATGAGTATTTGTTGACATCGACTATATTGGCTTGTTGGCTAGCTAAGCATCTCATATAGGTTGCACATGTGAGAGGAAGCAAGGATTGGGATGTGTGGTTATATGATTTTCATTTTCTTGTTCACATGGAGGGCATGTAGAAATCTTGATGGTTTAGAAGTATTCATGGATACTCTAAAAATGTATTGTAATCTTTGTTGATGAGATAATACATGAGGATGGATGTTTTTAAAAGCAATGTTTTTCCCTCTTAAGGTTTTTCCCAAGATATATCTTGTGTCATCTTGATGGTATGTTTGTCTATTCTTTTGCATGTGGATTTTGAATACTTGTTTTCATGATTTTTTTCTCTGGTTATGTGGAAATAGTAATATATGGCTGCAAATTTCCTAACAATCATAAGTTTAAGATCTTCACCTTAGGTTTGACACTCCTGGTGCTCAGGAAAAGGTCTAGCTTTAAGTATTTCAGATTTACTACTTTGAGCACCAACATATTGGTATCATTGCTAGGGACATCATAATCTAGTTCATACTCCAAAGACCCTAGTGATTTAATAACATCAACTCAAACCAACACTTTGGTGTAGCAAAGAAGATAAATTATTAGTTGATAAAGAAATTGTGTCTCTCCTAAGTGGAGAGTGTTGACTCTATTCAAGGTCAAATCTAGAAACAAATTGAAATAAAAAGAATCAAAAATGGAAAAAGGAGGCCACTCAATAGGTGTTCAAGGATGTGAGGATAAGATAGTGTAAGAAGGAATACCACGCTTGCTTGGAGGGCTAGGAATATAAGAATGTCTACTAGATTCATTCCTCAAAGAGATGGTGTTAGTACTTTTGGTAGAGATAGTATGTTTGCTAAGTTAAAAGACCAATGTTCATATACATAAAGATGATTCCAATTATTAAATGATTAAAAATGGTAGGAGAAACAATAAACATGAATACAACCTGCCTAGGAAAGAGATAAACATGGGTGCAAGACATAGAGATATATCCCATGAGCTACATATTGAAGAGGTGTAATTACCATCACTTCCATATGTGAGAATTTCAAGGGAAGTTTTGCATCATAATTCTCCTACATCCTCATATAGAATTGAACGATAACAAGACCCTACCTTCAATAATTTCAATGCAATTAAATAGTCAAAAACTAAACATCAGGAAAGAAAAGTTGATCAAAAAATAGACTTGATTGACCAAATTAGATAGACAATGTGAACTAGTAGTTGAAATAGAAATGCAACAAGCCCAAATTGTCCTAAATGCTTCATAGTTGAATCAAATTAGAAAATTTCCCAACATAATCCAATGTAGTAGGACATAACTAGCAGTACAATCAATAGGTTCCTAATAAACAATGTCGTCAACAACAAAGTCTTAGATAGAATGTAAGAGTTTCCCTCCAAATACAATCTCAAAGGTTTGTACTAGTTAGATAGCCATTAGGAATGGATAGATATAGATAGCTATAATTTTATGGAATTCTAAATTATCCTAACTTGTTACCAAAATGTATTTCAGGAAAGGTGCCAAAATTTCAAAGCAATAATGTTATTGCTAGAGAAGAACACATACAATTCATCGGTCACTAATGAGTATGACATTAAAGATGAGAACATTATGATGAAACTCTTTGTGCAATCACTATAAGGGAGTGATAAATAATAGTACAAAGGCCTTATTTGTGAAAGAATAGACTCGTGGGATGAATTTATGATGGTCTTTAGATTACAATGTGGAGAAATAATTGATTCCAAATTTATAATCCATGATCTTATCACTATAAACAAAGGGGTAAATAAAAATATTATTGATTTCAATAAAAGGTTTGTGAGGAAAACGAGGAAGGTGCCTCCTAATTTGAGGCCAAATGAATTAATGTGCCTAGTCCTATATTATGGAGCATTTGATGCAAAGTTGGGGTGTTTCCTTCTTTATTAAAAACCTCAAACATTAAGGGAAGCTTACAATATCATTATCAACATTAAGAGCATCTAAATATGTTAATAGAGCTAATATGAATATCTTAAAGCTAGATGTAGGTAAATCAAGCAAGCCCCTCACTACTAAAGGTAAAATTCAGAAGCTAATGGGGGTGATGAAGGATATTTCTTATTAGGTTGCAAGAAATGAGAAGGGGTTACCTTCTAATAGCACTTCCACACACTTGAATAAAGGTCAAAGATTGCATAATAAGCCCTGCAACATTGATTGGTCTAGGAGACCCAAACAAAATGAAAAGAAAATGGTTTGTAGATAAGGAAACCAATGACACCAAGAAAGACACATCCCTAACCCCAAAAGGAAGGATCACATGAATCTATAGGATTATTCATTATGGTGTGAAATATGTTTTTAATCTAATAATCCAACTAAATTTGTTATTACAACAATATTATTGAAAGAGAGTTCTTGAATGAAGATGGTGCAAAATACTATGAAGATAATGATGTGGATCAACTTAATACTTATAAAGGTGATGAATTCTTTTAGTATGATCAATAGAACCACCATGTCTAGGATGAGTTACAACATTAGGATTTCCAAAATCTCAAGGAACTCATGCAACAGAGGTATAAAAGAGTAAAACCTTCTAGTGAGGATATCAAAGCTCTTACCAATGTAGCTATCTTGCAGGTCCAAAGTGAATACCAACTTAGAAATAGCCAAGTGAATTTCAAAAGCCACATTGGACATGTAAATGTACTGGAAACATCATCTACACATACAAATTAAGTGAAATAAAGGGAAGAAATACAAAAAGAAATATGAATAGACCTATAAGAAGGTCACCACTAAAGAAGATGTGCATTTCATAAGCCTTTATACAAATGAGGTAAATTTCAAAGGATAATGTGATGATATACCATCTATCAGTGTAGAACACCCAAAGGTTGCAAGAGAAAATTCCCAACCAAATCAAACAGGAAATATAACATGTGAATGACATGGAGCAAGTAAAGTATTTGGGAGTGCTACAAATGAGAAAGAGGATACTACTAGTGATCAAGTAATATCATTTATCCATGATACTAATGCTATAATTGCCCCATTATCAATTCCTTCACCAAATTATTAACCAATTGATATGGCTCTATCTTTGAGCCAAATAAAAGTTCAAGTGTTAGTAAGAGAAATACTTAGGATCCCTGAGCATAGAGAAAGGGGCTTATTGTATACAATGCCCCAATCATATTCAATCAATCCAATGATTCCCCTATGATCCTAAGAAGAAATTCTTGAAATATACTTTGGCATAGTGTATGTAAGTAACTAGCAGGATGTTAATCCATTTTATACATCTTTTTTGATAAAATGATGGTTAGTCCATAATTGTATGTTGGGTTTTGGAGCTTGTAGTAGTATAAAACCACTAGAAATCATGAACTAGATGGGTTTAAAGGTCTCCAAATCTTATGGAAAGTGCTATGCAATGGACTCTCGAGAAGACACTATTATTGGATTTGTTAATAATGTTGAAGTGCAACTTGTCATATACCCAAGTAAAATTACTTGATGGATATAATCATAGTTGATTTTCTAGCTAAATGGTGTATGACATTTCCAAGAAGATGAGTAGCTTCAATAGGTGGTAACATCTATATAGATTTATCATATGCTACCATACCATTGCAAGGGAAATAAATTTTATTTCATAGAGGGAAAAATATGCTTCACATTGTGGAGAATTCTAAAGAGGCAAATAATGAGATATATTATATGGACATTAAACTATATAATTTTGTTGGATATTATGATGAAAACATTGGAAACCATGTTGATATTGATTTATTGCATCCTGTAGAGGAGGAAAAATTGCACCTATCTGCCTCCTCAACGAGAGTGTTCCTCGACTACTTCAAAGGCAAAGCTCGGGTGAAAAAGGTGAAGAGACACAATTTTTTTACTATATTTTATATTTTAGGAAATATTTTAGAATAAGGAATTTAGAGACTGAAAGAGAAAACTTTGGAGGTCTCGTGAGTAGGCTAACTAGCTCTTGGCCCAAGGACGACAACACAACACGCAAACATTCCCACGGCGCGTTACGGTCTCATACGGATCGAAAATAGAACGTGCTCACAGAAACACAAAGAGTCTACTATCTATACAAAAACTAAAATCTGAATGTTTTATGCTAAACTAACATAGTGCTTAAAATAAAATAATAAATAACATTAAAATAACTAACATGTGTAGATTAAACTAAATGAAACAAAGTGATGAAAAGGAAAAGAGTAACGAACTCACAAGAGGTCCAAAGCTATGAAGCCTCCCACAATGCTCAAAACCAACAATCTACACACAAAGAAACAAGGAAAAAGGTTGGGGTTGTTTTAGGGCTTTCCTTATTCAAACCCTTGTTTTGGTGTTTCTACCTCCATGAACAGCCAAGTAGACAAATAGATAGACAAGATAAAGAAGATACACACGTTAGAATATATCAATATGCTACTAAAAAAAAATGATAATGCAAGAAAGAGAGTGTGGTTACCTCCCTTTAGAAAGCTTGTGATGTTGAAGGAGAGCGTGCAACACTCTAGATGAGTTGAGAGATCCAATACATTGATGTAGAAGCCAAGAACAATATAACTTGCAAGAATAATGGTGTAGGAAAGAATGAGAAAGAGAATGAGAGCTTTAGAGTGAAAGAATGCAAGAATGAGAGAGTAGAATGTAAGAGTGAATGAAAGAACAAAGTAAAAGAATGCAAGAAGGCATTTTTAGGTGTGTCTACAGCCACAGAGGTGTAACATCCCAAACCACATAATCAAAAATATTTTTGGAATGTTTACATGGTGTGCAGATGTCTGGACGTCATGCTAGAGTCCCTGACAAAAATTCACTTGAAGACCAAAAATAAAGGGTTTAAGGAAGAAATTAAAGTTAAGTGAAAAGAAGAATTGCATTATCGTATTTTATTGGGCTAAAGGGGAGCCTATGGAATGTGAAATTGCACAGGGTGCAATTTTTGACACTACATTTTTCCCCCACTTTAGCGTGCATATGTATTCTAACATGTGTGAACTAAAGTAGAAAGAGGTTGAAGAGAATATACCCATGACAAAGAGGATGCGGGTCTTCAATCTGGTATATGTGATAGAGAAGTTGAGCCAGGACACATGGATCTTCGATCCTACAAAGCTGACCGCAATCTCACCACAAAATGTTAGCTGCAGAAAAACATGCTAGGAAAAAGAGAAAAAAGTAGGCATGATAAAATCCATAGAAATGACATAATTTTTAGACATGACATAATCTGATCAAATAAAAGACGGCGTTGATAGGTATGGTTAGCAAGCTAGAGACCATACGATCAACAAATAGGCATGTAGTTGTTACAAGCTATCTTGCAAAATAGACAAAGGAAAGACAAGACAAGTCCAATCGAGTTTCCCCCATGCTAAACGATGAGATCATAAGACATCAAGATATATATCTTTAAGGAAAAAATTCAAACATGAGAAGATATGATAGGATAGCCCCCCCTAAGAATGATGTGTGCTACACAAAGGAATACATGTCATTCTAAGGAGAAGAGAAAGACATAGAGATGTCATGGCACAATATACATAGTGAGATATATTTGTGGAATGTTTTCATGCGAGGGACAACACATAGAATCCACAACATCACGAAAATCAGAGACAAAGAAATCAAGATCACAAGGGGATCCAATTATTTGGGGTCATAACTGATCATAGATGTATATATAGATAAGCTAATATAATGTATATGAACTGTCATCACCCCCCCAAATAGATCTGAATAGAAAGAAGAGCACATGAAGAAAAAATAAAAAGAGTTGGGTGGACATGGAAGAGGCCTAAATGCCCCAATGTTTTACATTATTCTTGACGTGAAAAAAGCAAAGTTTACGACAAATAGAAGAATGATGAGAAAAATAGAAGAAGTGTACGATAGATTTCATTTCATGTATCCAAGTACCTACAAGGGTAGCAAGGGTCCTCTAGGCAAGAGAAAAAACATAAAAAAACAAGCATGGGAGAACACACAAATCTAATCTAAAGATTAAGAAGAGGTATCGTTTTATTCCGACACCTCCAACAAGTCATCCTGCTCCCAGTCTAGATCATCGTAAGGGAGGGAAGATGCGCTTGTATGGGGGAATAGAAAGAGCGGTGCCATTTGACTTTCCTGTAGCAAAATCCAAAGAGGAATCCCCCTCGAGGTCTTCATATGTGAGCTCGTGCAAGACTAATTTCATCGATCTAGCAAAGATGGATGACAAAGTCAAAATATCCTCCAATGAGTCGAACATACACTTCTCTAGAGTGAAGTGTGTTGATTGAATAGGAGGAGGATGAGCCACTAGAGATTCATTGTTGTCCTCTGAAAAGGGGTAGTGACAAACTTGAGTAAAGGAGGCACCTTATTTCTCACAAGAACGGTGCACACCAAAGTAGAATAAGACGAAGAAGACAAAGAAGACTTTTTGCGACCACCTTTTGAAACAAGGTCATTCTCCAACTTATGCTTAAGCGGAGGATGTAAGGTCCTCATAGTAGAAGCAGAAGAGGAAGGGGAAGGAGCCATGGAAGACAACCTTCGTATGAGGTATGTCGATGGGCTCAGGGAAAGGAGGAAAATTTGGTAACACAGTGATCGAAGGAGGCTTTGTAGAAGGAGTGATGAACACTTGCACCCACTTAGGGTAAGGCTCATCGAGATCTACTGAGGAAGCTGGACGCAAGACAAAGGCAATGGGAATAGAAGAAAAAATGAGAACAAGAACAAAAGCAGAGATAGGAACAAAAAATCGAGGCAAAAGCAAAAGTAGAGGTAGAAATGAGAGAATCCCCCTTGGTCTTCTACGAATCCTCTTGTTCTCAGGCTAATGTCCGTTGAAGTGACACTTATGCTCATGCACAAGTCAATTGTGATGGCTATGGGCACCAAGAAGAGAAACTTGAGAATGCTTCAGGGGATCCTATTCCATTGAAGGAGTGCGCTCCACAATTGTTTCCAGCAAAAGAGCAATCTCCTAAGGAGGGACAATAGGCGAGACAAAGACAAAAACGTGGGTCTCGACCACGGGCCCCTTCCCTTCATCTACTTTAGAGGCAAGTGGAGGAACAAGAAGAGGCCTTAGAGGCTGAGAGGTAGGAACAACTCCACGAGTATGCTTCCCCTTGCCATAGAGGGTGGGTCAAGGGGTAGTGGGAAAAACTAGGAGTTGAAAGACTTGTAGTTTTGACTTCCAAAATGCAAGTGCCTTTCCTTTTCCTGTGTTAGGCATAGTAGAAGGAACATTGGACATCGTCGGCAGTCGTGAAGTTGTAGAAGAGGATGAAGAAGGGGGAGGTCCATAGAGGAGAGCTTTCTTGTCCTTAACCTTCAAAGGTGCAAAGTACAAGGCACACTAATGTGCGCATATAGAGGCCTTCATAGAAATAGCATGAGAAGAAGGTGGGAAGACACCATCAAAGACCGAACCTCCAATCTTATATCTAAAGTAAACCTTGTAAAGCAAGTCCCATCTAAGAGGTAAGGGTCCAACTGGAGCAGGCCAAAAATGGTCTAGGAAAAATCTCTCACGCGACACGAGTGGTTTGTATCTAGTGCCTTGCATAGTATACACCATGCCATTATGAGGAAACTTCGGATATTTGTGGACAAAAAAGGCGATCGTATTCATGGAGACTATCCATGGAATGCCTAGTCTAACCCTGAATAGGTTGGATTCTTGTATCACAACAAATGGAACTTCAAGAGTTTTAGGGCGAACAAGGACCAACAAAGAGATAGAGCCAACAGGCGGAACAAAAAGACCATTGTGTGTACAAAGTGTGGTCTGCAACTCCTCATATTTCTCCTTGTGTAGATTATTTATAAAAATGTTCTCCTTCGTGATGACATTGACCCGACTCGTAGGGTCAACCATTACATTGGTACAGTGTTATCGTTGACTTGAGTCAGTATGTACAACGAGAAGGTTCCCTATTGAGAAGCAAGTCATGTGGTGTGAATATTAAATCAGCTATTTTATCCACATGACCTGAAGGAGGAACATGAGTGAATGAAACCATGTTGACTACTCAAATTGACTAGGATCAACAGATGAAGAAGCGAATGTTATCAAATTTATGAAATGGGAAGGGAAAGGATCTGTGTATATTTGTAGTTGACTGTTAGGTTTGGATACAAATTTATCCAAATTTTGTTTCTTACCATCAAGTCAGATGGTACCATTATCGATGTGTTCTTGGATAACATGCCTAAGATGCATGCATCGTTCAGTTTCATAATTGGACACTCGATAATACAAAAATTGTGTGTCATACCATTGAGGATAGGGCTCAGATAGTAGTCTTATCTCTACAAGGGAGATTAAACCATCTTTTAGCAATTTTTGAAGAGCATTTGTGTAAGACTTAGATAACTTCATAAAGATTTTATTTTGTCCTGCAGAGTTCTTGTCAATAGGAATAGATACCATGTTCGCTACCACTTTATTCTTTTTTGATTCTCTAGAGATATACATGGCTAATCTATTGTCCAGACGGGAGTACGAGGAAGAATCCTCATACTGAGCCACCATCTGCTGATACTCACACAGTGTAACACACAGATGAGCAAAAGAAGGGTACTTTATTAGAAGGAATTTATCTCAAAACGTCGACAATGGGTTTTCGACAAACAAACGTTGTACGTCAGAATCCGACAGAGCATAGCAAATTTTGAAGAGTAAAGATTGATAATGAGAGATGAAATCAGTTACTTTCTCATGGATTCCCTGCTTTCACCAGATGAGATTGGTAAAGGCGATCTTCAGACCAATGTTTGCTTGAAATTGTTGCAAGAATAGATTTACTAAGTGGTCAAAAGAGAAGATAGAATTATCGAGAAGCGAGCAAAACCATTCCAAAGTAGCGTCCTTGAGGGAATGTGAAAACAACTTTGCTAACAAAGCATCATGGTAAAAGAAGTCAGTACACATGGCAATGAATGATAAGACATGTGTTTGGGGATCTCCCCTACCACTGTACTAATCAAATTTAGCAATTTCCATCCCTTGAGGGATGGGGATATTGTAATGTCCCCATTCTCGAAGTGATAGCATGAAAATGAGAACTAGCTCATTCACCATTCCTGTGAGCTAGTCATCTTGGTAAGGGAATGATATTTTGGCCAAGAGAAATATTTTTTGATGAATTTTGCTAATGGAGGAAAAAGGGAAATATTTTCAATGAAAAAATAAAATATAATATTTATTATATTTTATTAATATTTTATTCCCACTTACAATGCCAAATCAATTTTATAAAAATAATTAAGTGGGTCGACTTGTCTCATGTGAGAATGATAAAAAATAAAATAAAAGAAATAAAATATTATTATTGTCTAGAGGTCGGCCTTGGCTGGGGCGGCTAGAGGAAAGCTATAAAGGAAGGCATTGTGATTCAGTTTGGCATCATGAATTGAGTTTGGTTTTGGCATTTGAGTTTGTCTCTTGGCTGAAGATTATTTTCAGTCTGATCAAGGTGATGATCCCTTGACTTATAGGGTTTGGAGATGGCCCCATTCCCATTTTGAGAGGTGCACATATTCAGTGTTCATCATGGAGATAACATTCACATTTTAGAGCAATGCAAATAGAATCCTTTAATACTTGTGTTATCATCAAATACATTGAAAACACAAAAAAAAATCACAAACAACAGTTGGATAGTTTGCAAGCAAACTGTTTGACAAAATTCTAGTGCATCAAAATTAGACATTTAAAGGCAAATTGGGCAAGGCTTCTTACAATGGTATCAGAGCCAAGATCTTGACAGCCTTTGGGTTTGATTTCAGTCATGTTTGATGCAACAAAGTGATAGGTACAAGAGATATATTGCAAGGGAAGAAAGAAAACAAAAACACTTGGCACATCCTTATCCCAAACAGGACACGTTATCAACAACAATAGCAGCAAGGCAGTGTGATATTGAGGTTGGTTCAGCTAGAACGATGGGAGATAGAGAAGGTGGTAGTTCCCCAAGGCATGAAGCCAATAATGAAGAAAGAGAAGCAAGAGATATCATGAGAGGTGTTGTAGCAAGGTAGCAACATGTGGAAGATGTTTTGCATCAACTTACAACATCCATACAACAAATGAATACTCCTAGAAGGAAAAATCGTGAGCATGAAGACAATAAAAGTATTGTTGGGACTCCAAGGGCACAAAGAGCACCTACTTGTACCACCGATAGACCTTTGCAACCTACATTTTTGAGGAATGAACTTGAAGAAGAGATTGCTGAAGTAAATGAAGATGCATCATTCATAGATAATATCATGACAATGCAGATGAATGGGATTTGCTACCACCACAAGTAAAGGATAATTTAACCTTTGACCGATACACGAGTCAAAGTAGGGAGCACAATAAAACGAGGCAAGATAGGAGGCCAAGGAACCAAAACAAGGACCTAAAACATGCCACAAGTAAACTCACACTTCCAACATTTGATGGCAGCAGAAAGATCATAGCAAGAGCTTGGATTCACAAGTTAGATACCTTCTTGACTCTTAGACCTATGGCAAAGGATGATGAAATCAAATTTGCAACCATGCATTTAGAGGGAACTGCATACGATTGGTGGAATCATGGTTTGGTTACTCAAAACCATGGATTGATTCATTCCTATGATGAGTTCAACAAGAGGTTGATAGCACGGTTTGACAGGAAGGACGTGGAAGTGTATTATAGGGAGTTGGCACAGCTTAAACATAGTGGACATGTGGAGACATACATAGAATAATTCCAAAAGACTATTGTTATGGTTCCTGATATGACCGAGAGGAGAGTGGTCATGTTGTTTATTGAGGGTCTTAATGATAGGTTGAAAGGCATAGTTAAGGAACTTAATCCTAACACGTTACAAGATACTATTCAGCTTGCCTTAGACCTTGAGACTACACCTACTTCACTACAACCCACTAAGAAGAGTTTCAAGAATTTCAAGTCTAATCATAAATCATTCAATAGGCCCAAGGTTACACCTTCTTCAACGATTAGCAATGAGAGGAATGAGCTCAGGAGGAAGAAGCTATGTTTCACTTGCAAACAACCATGGGAGCTTGGTCATAAATGCCTTACGAAAGGCAAGGAACATCTTATTGAGGTCATATCTGATTTAGATGATGAGGAGATCCTTAATATAGGTTCAGAGAGTGAGGAGGATCATGAGGATCAGCCTCATATTGAGCCTAAGGATCATGATGATACTCAATAGGTTACCATTGCTTCATTTTCAGGGGTTCCATGATATCATTTCTTTCATGCGAAAGGAGTTCTTAATGGACAGTGAGTTGTATGTTTAGTTGACAGTGGAGCCACGCATAATTTCATTGATGAGGGATTGGTGGCTAGGAGAGGTCTTCATGTAGAGGAATTTCCAGGATTTCAGGTGATAGTGGTTGATGGGTTTGGCATGAATTATACCAGGAAGGTCTCACAACTAAGCATACAAATGGGTGATTACACATTGACAAATGACTTCTATGTGCTTGGTTTGGGTGAGATAGATGTGGTGCTAGGCATCCAGTGGCTTCAATCTCTCGGGAGGTACGTTTAGGATTTTCAAAAAATGGAGTTAGAATTTATGTCAAATGGGAAGAAAATTGTGTTGAAGGCTTTTTCATATGGGAAGCCTAGAGTGGTTTCAGCTAGGAGGGTGGAGACATTATTCAGGCATGGATATGTGGCATGGGCATCCCAGTGCTTCATTTTATCTAAATATCCTTCTAGTGATACACCTCATTATCATGTGGATATTTAGAGGGTTTTGGGTAAGCATAGTATTGTGTTTAGTGACATACCTCCTGGTTTACCTCCTGACTGGGGATTTGAGCATGTTATAGAGTTGGAGGAGGGCTCTAAGCCCGTCATTACTACACCATACAAACATCCCAAGCACTTCAAGGAGGAGATAGAGAAAACAATTAAGGAATTGCTTGAGATGGGACATATCCGACCTTCATCTAGTCCCTTTGTGTCTTCAGTAGTTTTGGTGAAAAGAAGGATGGGACCTTGCGGATGTGCATTGATTATAGGGCCTTGAACAAAAAGACTATCAAAAATAGGTACCCTATACCCAGGATTGATGAGCTGCTAGATGAGTTACATGGGGCCGTGTATTTCTCCAAGATTGATCTTAGATCAAGATATCATCATATTCGTGTCCAAGCAGAGGATGTTCACAAGACAACAATTAGATGCCACTTTGGACTAACTAACGCACTTGCTACATTCCAGTCTTGCATGAATCGTATCTTTAATAGGCAGTTGCATAAGTTTGTCCTGGTATTCTTCGATGACATCTTGATATACAACAAATCTCAGGAGGAGCATCTTAGACATTTGGATGAGGTGCTTGGTATCATGGAGGCTTAGTCATTGTTTGCTAAGGCATCCAAGTGTGAGTTTGGACTTCAAGAGATTCTCTATTTGGGCCATGTGATTGGGGCTAATGTTGTATAGGTTCATCAAGAGAAGATACGTGCTATATTGGATTGGCCACCACCAAGGAATGTTTTAGACTTGAGAGATTTCTTGGGACTATGTAGTTACTACAGGAGATTTGTTAAGGGGTTTTCTCAATTGGTAGCACCTCTTATAGATCTCGCCAAGAAGGGGGCATTCAGTTTGACAAATGAGGCACAAGCAATATTTGATCGGCTCAAGGATGTTATGAGTTCTTGTCTTGTATTGGCATTCCCTGATTTTACACAACCTTTTGTTCTTGAGTGTGATGCTTCAAGAGAGGGCATAGGAGCCATATTAATGCAGAATCGCCATCCCATTGCATATGAGAGAAAAAAACTAAGGGATGTAGAGAGATTATACTCCACCTACGATAAGGAGATGTTGGCCATCATGCATGCATTGGCCAAGTTCAGACAATACTTAGTGGGTGGCAAATTTGTGGTTAGGACAGAACGCAACAGTTTGAGATACATCTTAGAGCAGAAGGACCTTAATGAGTGGCAACATAAATGGGTTAGCAAGATACGGGCCTATGATTTTGATATTGAGTATGTTAAGGGTAGGAAGAATGTTGTTGTTGATGCACTCTCTAGGAGACCTACCCTTTGCTCTTTGAGTGAGATATCAACACATTGGAAGTTTCAACTTTTAGTTGAGTATTCCAAGTCCACATTTGCATGCGAGATCATGGATGGATAGATTCAGGATGATAGATACAGGGTGGTTGATGATGTGATTTATTATAAGGACAAGATATTTCTAGTACCTGAGTCCAAGCTTAAACATTAGATATTATGAGCCATTCATGACACACCTATAGGAGGGCATCTAGGTTTCTTTAAAACCTATCGACAAGTCAGAGAGAGATTCTCGTGGAAGGGTCTCAAGGATGATGTCATGCAACATGTTAGGGAGTGCTTGACTTGTCAGCAGAACAAGTCTGAGCATACTTTCCCAGTAGGACTTCTGCAGCCATTGCCTATTCCAGAGCAGAAGTGGGAGAGTATATCTATGGATTTCATTATAGGTCTTTTGAAGGTTCAAGGACAAGATTGCATATTTGTGGTTGTTGACAGGTCAACCAAATATGCACACTTCTATGCTATACCATCTGATTATTCAGCTCTACAGGTGGCGGAGTTGTTCTTTCGAGAGGTGTTTCAGTTGCATGGCCTTCCTAAGACCATAGTCAGTGATCGAGATAGCAGATTTCTCAATGCTTTTTGGCAGGAGCTTTTTCAATTGGCTGGTACAAAGTTGACACCAAGCACCAGTTATCATCCTCAAATAGATGGGCAGATAGAGATTGTCAATAAATTGGTTGAGGCTTATCTTCGCAATTATGTTGTGGGGCATCAGCATGCCTGGGTTGTATTTAGGAGAATACGGTTATAATACCACCTATCACATGTCGATTGGCATGTCTCCATTTAGAGCATTGTATGGATATGATGCATTATCCTTCATAGACTTATCTTTTGATGAAAGTAGAGCTCCTCGGGCCAAGGAATTATTGCAGGATACTCAGGACATCCTTAAGGTACTTAAGGATAATATTCAGCAGGCATAGAATCAGCAGAAGATGTATGCTAATAGACACTTGTGGAGAGGAATTTTGAGGTAGATGACTTGGTTTTCTTGTACCTTCAGCCATATAGACAGAGTACTTTCAAGAGAAGTGGTGCGGAACAACTCAAGCCAAGGTTTTATGGTCCCTATAGAGTTGTGAGGAGAGTTGGAGAGGTAGCTTACGAGCTTGACTTACCAGTAGGTAGCATAATTCATAATGTTTTTCATGTATCATGCCTCAAAAAGGCATTGGTACAGCATGTGGTTGCTTCTCTAGTCCTTCCACCACTTGAAGAGGAGGGAGTTTTGATATTAGAGCCTGAGTCCATTGTTGATATGAGGGAGCGCAAGTTGCGTAATAGGATAATCAAAGAGTATCTTATCAGATGGAGAGACTTGCCATTGGAGGTGCTACGTGGGAAGGAGAGTAGATACTTCAACGTCCTAATTTGTGATTGCTTAAGGACAAGCAATCCTGAGAAGGGAGGACTGTAATGTCCCCATTCTCAGAGTGATAGCATGGAGATGAGAACTAGCTCATTCACCATTCTCGTGAGCTAGTCATCTTAGTAAGGGAATGATATTTTGGCCAAGAGAAATATATTTTGATGAATTTTTCTAATGGAGGAAAAAGGGAAATATTTTCAATGAAAAAATAATATATAATATTTATTATATTTTATTCCCACTTACAATGCCAAATCAATTTTATAAAAATATTTAAGTGGGTCAACTTGTCTCATGTGAGAATGATAAAAAATAAAATAAAATAAATAAAATATTATTATTGTCTAGAGGTCGGCCTTGGTTGGGGCGGCGAGAGGAAAGCTATAAAGGAAGGCATTGTGATTTAGTTTGGCATCATGAATTGAGTTTGGTTTTGGAATTTGAGTTTGTCTCTTGGTTGAAGATTATTTTCAGTCTAATCAAGGTGATGATCCCTTGAATTATAGGGTTTGGAGATGGCCCCATTCCCACTTTGAGAGGTGGACATATTCAGTGTTCATCATTGAGATAATTGCATTCACATTTTTGGAGCAAAATTTAATGACATTGGGCCAAATTTTGGAGATAAGGAGATATTCTATTTGAGAGAAGTATTTGCAGATTTGTTGAAACCATTTTTAGTTGAGGAGTTCAATTTTCTTTTGGTAGCTTGGAGAAGAATTCAGTCACAAAGGAAAATACAATTTTACTAGTGGCAAATTGTGATTTCAAGGTCATTTTTGGAGCTTGTTGGGAGGATAAACAGGGCGGCAACATTCTAAGAGCATTTGGTTCGATTTTGACATCTGAGGGCATATTAAATTCAAATATTGCTTGGGAAGAGGTCGCAGCTCTTCAAGAAACTTGGGCACTGCCTCTTAGCTACCAAAGGTCGACTTGGAGGAAAGAATCGATTGGAATTTTGCTAGCTACCAATCCAGGTTCTTTATATTGTAAACATTGTATTTAGATCTAAAGTTGTATTGCACTTGTAGTCGTGGTTTCCTCAGCAATTAGGAGTTACATTTCAAATATAAAAATTATCCAATATTGCATTGTATTTAGTCGATGTTCTATACAACAATATAGATTACATTTTATTGTTGTCTTAACAAGCATTGGCGTCATTTAGTGCATAGTTGGGTCCTTCATTTCATTCTAAAGTTGTTTACTTTAGAGGGCGATCAGAATTAGTGATGTTTCAGGTATTGTAATCAGTTGCAAAGGTTATTCAATGAAGTCTTGGAATTCATGACAATTGTTTGTCAAAATGACATGATGTTGTAGCTGCAAGTTTGCATTAGTTTCAATCATCTTATTGCACTTGAAAATTAGTAAAATCAGTATTGCATTTCATTTTCAGTCTTTAGAGCAGTGCAAATAGAAGTCTTTAATATTTGTGTTATTATCAAATACATTGAAAACACAAAAAGAAATCACAAACAACAGTTGGATAGTTTGCAAGCAAACTATTTGATGAAATTCCAATGCATCAAAATTATACATTTAAAGGCAGATTGGAAAAGGCTTCTTATAGATATTCAGAATAGGAAGGGATAGAGGGCTACAACGATAATGCGGTTTTATGGTGGATTTAGAGGTGGAACTAGTCAAGTTGGCCAACTGAGATTGCATCTGACCCATGTTCTCTAATAGAGCGTTAAGGATGGGATCAATTGACAAATCCTAACTAGTAGAGATGCTAGAAGTGGAGGGGACTCGAGTTTTGGATGTAGGAATTTTGAATCACAAAGGGACTCAATTCACTTTGATTCCAACACCCTCTAGAGGCACTATGTTGGTATTATCAACAACAGAAATGGAAGGAACGGAAGGACCCGTGTCAACCATATGTACAAACAGTCCTGGCATCGAAACACACAATTGGTGGCCAGTGATTTTCCATTGAACATCTTGAGGGTTACACAAGACTGAAGGATACAAAGGGACATGGGTTTCCACTATATTTGCAATCCCTCGAAGTAACTCCAGACCTCTATGATCATAAATAAGTAAATTTCTCATATCGTTAAGGAGAGGAGCAACTTTAGAGTATGTGTTTTATTTTAAGAAATCTTTGAACTCTCTAAGTATCACTTCCAAAGAATGGATTTGCTCAACAGGAACAGTGACAGTAGACTCATCAACTATGGAAGAGGAAGAGTTAGAAGGAGAGGTTGGTGGGGTATGCGCTTGAACTTCAATTGATAATTGGACAAGAACAAAAGGAGGTTCAAAGCCAAGCGATAGTCCTATAGCGAATTCCTCAAAATCATGACCCTGACAAGGACTAAACTATCTTCTATACCCCATATCTAGATGTCGATAACTTCTCTTAACTACGTGTCTGGAGGTAGCGGATTGGGTTGTGAAACTCATAAAAAGAGTGTCACAATACTCTATCTAACACATGTCCCAACAAGGGAGAAGAATATTTTTTGACAAATAGATAAAGTTAAGAATAGGTTCATGTTGGGTTCTCCAAAACGTAGCAGAGGAAAAATGACACCCTTTGCCTCAAAGAGAGAGTGTTCCTCTACTACCTCAAGGGAAAAGCCTAGGCGACAAAGGTGAAGAGACAGAGATTTGACTATATTTTAGATTTTAAGATAGATTTCATAATAAGGACTTTAGAGACCAAAAGAGCTGACTTTGAAGGTCTCATAAGCAGGCTGGCTAGCTCTCAGCCAAGGACGACAGCACAACACATGGACATCCCCATGACACATTATAGTCTCGTATGGATAGAAAACAGAATGTGCTCACAGAAACACAAACAATCCATTAGCTATCCAGAAACAAATTTGAATGTTTATGCTAAAATGCTAAAATACTTAAATAACAAAAATGACATAAAGATAACTAGCATGTGTAGATTAAACTAAATGAAACAAAGTGACAAGAAGGAAAAGAGGAACGAACTCACAAGAGGTCCAAAGATACGAAGCCTCCCACAACGCTCTGAATCAACAATCTGCACACATGTAAACAAGGAAAAAAATTGGGGTTGTTTCGGGGCTTTCCTTAGTTGAGCCCCTATTTTGGTGTTTCCACCTCCACGGACAACCAGGTAGACAAATAGAAAAGAGAATAGACAATAGACAAATAGATAAACAAGATAAAGAACATAAACACATTAGAATATCAATATTCTACTAAAACAAAGATAATATTGCAAGAAAGTGTGGTTACCCTCCCTTTAGCAAGCTTGTGATGTTGAAGGAGAGCGTGCAACACTCTAGATGAGTTGAGAGAGCTAAGACGTTGATGTAGAAGACAAGAGCAATAGAACTTGCAAGAATAATGGTGTAGGAGAGAATGAGAATAAGAATGAGAGCTTGAGTGGAATAATGCAAGAATGAGAGAGTAGAATGGAAGATTGAAGGAAAATTATGCAAGAAGGCATTTTTAGGCACGTCTACAACCATAGAGGTGTTACACTTTGCAGGAAAGCGAAAGTGTAACATCCCAACGACCACAGAGTCAAGAATCCTTTCGAGACATTTGCACGATGTGTAGACGTCTACATGTTAGGCTAGTGTCAACGACAAAAATTCACATGAAGACCGAAAATAAAGGGTTTAAGGATGAAATTAAAGTTAAGTGAAAGGGAGAAGTGCATTATTGTATTTTATTGGGCTAAAGGGGAGGTTATGGAATGCAAAATTGCATGGGGTGCAATTTTCGGCACTACACATCGAATTCAATGTTCTCAAAATAATGGCATATGAAATATGTATTTTAACAGTGCATGTTCGAAGGAAATGGTGAAAGAGTTGTACTGGTATCACTTGATGACACAAGTTATAAGTTCACTTTCAAGTTGAATTTTGAATGCATCAATGATGTGGTTGAATATGAACCCTTATTGCTTAGTTTAAATATAGCTTCCAAGTATGGGATAGAATGACCAGGGGTCCATGGTGATTGAAAACTCATTGTGTCTTAGATTGTAGGCTCATTTGCAACA